>BGPT01001215.1:9469-33148 GCA_003297045.1 Symbiodinium sp. clade C Y103 | reverse complement strand
TTTGACACTCTCACAGTGTCAAACTGACCTGACTGGAAGTGGTAGAACTGGTTCCTGACATGCCTGAGCGAACCTTGATCTGCCAAGATTGAGACTACATTGTGACTACATGATGATATCAATGAATATGGAATCATCCTTGAGACCTTTAACGTCCTGTTTTTTTTTTGCATCTTCACGAAGGGATTTTCAAACCAAGGTCAGGAACAAACGCTTCATTATAACCAATGGGATACTCAATGTGAAAGGGTACAAGGTTTGCTGGATCCGCTCCAGATCGAATCCCATTGATGGGATTTTTATACAACCTGAAACCATTGTTTAGACATGGCTAATGTCGCCAGGTCGAGCCCACACACTCTCACAGTGATGGGTTTGCCTTGAACCGATGACGCAATTTGTCAAATCTATTGGAAGAGAGGCGCTCTCACAGCGCCCAATGTACCATAGTCCCATCATCAAGGAAGAGCAGCACTCTCACAGCGCCTATCCAAATCTACACATCCTCACAGCAGTGATCATTAAACTTATGATGTTTATTTTTTTTTTCATGCATCCAAATATTTCATTGATTTTGATTTTCAAAGACCTTTTATACATGGACACAGACTTTTTATAACAACAAAGCCTTCCTCCAGACCCAATCTTTCCTTTCGCGGCCCCCGGCTATACGGTCATGGGAATCAAAGCGGGTGAGTCCAGCCGCCTTTCTCGGGAGTTGGGGGCGACCATCTATTGCAAAGATTGGGAAAGCCTCGCCAGGAAGCCAGCTGCCCTGCACCCCGTCCGCTACGAGGGCCACGGCTGCAAATCCCCTCCGCTGCAAGTGCTTGTCAGGCGCGAAGATGGGCAAACCTCAGGCGGCCGAATCCAAGCAGAAGGCGAAGTTCCCGGCAGGCTTCCAAGCAACTTTAACGGAGGACATCAAAGAGAAGCTCCTGGAGGAGGTAGTCAAGACGGATGGGCAGGCGGAGATCAGTGTTGGTTTGGCAAAGGCATGGGGGGTTCTTGCCAAGGGAGCCGGTGCTTGTACGCTGGAGGGCAGTGGCGGAGCTTCATGCCCACCAACAAGGGCAGCACTGCCAGCGGCAAAGGGATGTTCCTAGTGGACCCCTTCCTCGAGGAGCACTTCCGCCTCCGGAAGAGTTGCGTCAAATTGGAGTCCGCAGGAGGCGCCAGGACAAAGACATATACGTTTAACTGAAATCTCCAGGGTATAAAGGTTTGGTTCAAGATGGTTTGACGTACATATTTTGTGCATATAGACTCATGTGGAACAGGTGTGCCTGCATATGCTTAGCAACCTTTTATACAGAGAAACTTTTTTTTTACGGAGGAAATTTTTACATAGAGAAATTTTTATACATGATAACTTTTTCTCAATTTTTGTATAGAAATGCATTTATATACAGAAATAATTAGCTAGAGCAAGCTTTTATATAGAGCGAGGTTTTATATAGATAAATTTTTACATATAGTAAAATTTATATAGAGAAATTTTTAATATACAGAAATTTTTGGAAAGAGAAATTGTTATTTGGAGAAATTTCTGTAGAAAGAAGCTGTATTATATAGAGAAATCCTTATATAGAGAAATTTATATGAGGTACGGTCAAAACTCTGGTATACTAACTTCTGTATTGAGGGCTCATTGGTGTCTGGAAAGGGCACAAAACACTGTGTAGCGATAGGGCCCTCCCCCAAAAGCGATACCTATAGTTGTTCAGAATACCCACATCTTAAATTGTTTGACAAACAAAGTTGCCTAGATGCAAGAGACGAAATTAGCGATACCCCTAGCGATACCTTAGCGATACCCTTTTGTCCAAAGATACCTTAGCGATACCCTTTTGTCCAAAAAGTAGCCCCAGACCACTAATAGATCCTTTCCTCTTGCTTTCTTTAGCCTTTCTCCCTTTCCTTCCTTTTCCTTCCTCCTTTCCGTTCCTCTTCCTTCCCTTTTACGGAATGAGAGATTGCTGGCTGCCTTGGGCGGCCCTGGCGCGCTGGCGCGCTTCTGGCCCGTTTTCGGCGTTTTCGGCGTTTTCGGAGCCGGGAAGCCCGTTTCACCTTTCGACCCTCTTGTGTGGCGCCCTGGCTGTGGCCTCTGGCTGTGGCCTCTTGGCTGTGGCCCCTGGCTGTGGTCTCTGGCCTGGCTCGGCGGCCGCTTTTGGGTCGATTTTGGGCCCGGGAAACCCGTTTCACCTTTCGACCCACTTCTGTGGCGCCCTGGCTGTGGCCTCTGGCTGTGGCCCCTTGGCTGTGGCTCGGCGGCCGCTTTTGGGCCGATTTTGGGCCGGGAAGCCCGTTTTACTTTTCGACCCTCTTGTGTGGCGCCCTGGCTGTGGCCTCTGGCTGTGGCCTCTGGCTGTGGCCCCTTGGCTGTGGCCCTACTGCTTTTTCTTTTACTTTCTTTCCTTTTCCCTTCCTCTTTCTTTCTCTTCCATTCTTTTTCCTTTTCCTTTTCCTTTTTCCTTCCGTTCCTCTTCCTTTCCTTTTCCTTACCCCCTAGGTTCCTTCTCCTTCCTTTTCCGTTCTTTTTACTTGCCTTTCCGTTTCGTTACCTTTGGTTTTCCTTTTTCTTTCCTTTTCCTTTCCTTTTCCTTTTTTTTTCTTTTTCCTTTTTACTTCCGTTCCTTTTCCTTTCCTTTTTATTTCCTTTTATGAATTTTTTCCGTCTCTCTTTATTTTCTTTTCTATTCCTTTTTTTTCTTTTTTTTACAAAACCATGGTTAGCGATAGGTCCCCTCTAAAAATAAATAAATTGCCTATTTTTCCAAATATTTCAAATATAGGAGGAGGAAATACAACAAATCATTAATATTTAAGAATTTATTTAAAAAATATCCTAAAAAATATCTAATAGCAATTTTTTAATACATAAATTAATAAAATGGGATTACATTTTTTAATTTTTTTTAATTCCAATTTTCCACCGCCCCAATAATAATATAAATACAATTAGTGTTCTTAAAATAACTAAAGCAATAAATTCCGTTTAAGGAATACTTCTAACAGGTTATAAAAAATTAGAAAGGTAGTACGAACGTTTTTTCTAAGCCCCATTTAAAGCATTCAAATCCAAATTAAATTCAAATCCAAAATAATAAAAATTACTTAGCAAACCAACTTACTATATTTACCTATGTATAAAAAGGTCTTGACTTAGAAGGTTTCGTATTCTGCCCATGGGAAAATAATATGGGGAAAAATATATCGTTTTTGCTTATGCAGGGGCTTATATGGGAAATTTTGTTGCAAGAAAAAGTCTTTGCTTGTGAAGGGGCTTATGAACAAGGGTCTCTATCTAAATCTGCCTATATCGGGAAAAAAATCGCAACTATTTAAATGAAATTTGATCAACATATCCGAAAAAAATCACAAATATTTCCCCCTTTATGACAGAATAAAACAAAATTTCTTCTCACAGTATTGGTGTAACTTTTGGGAATTTCTTTATCTTTCCTAATTTATGGAGATTTCTTGGTGGGATAGAATTTCTTTGGCTTTTATTATTGTGAGTATAGCAGTGGTGGTATTATAAGAGCATTTGTGGTAATTTTTTTTTTGAAATAAATTAAATTTTCTGATTCTAATCTTTTGGGAAAATATCAATGAAGGAAATGAAAATAACTCTTTTTGGGCTGGATGGGATTGATTTTTTTCTCTTTCTGATAGAGATTTTCCATTTATGATATTTTTTTTTCTTTTTGAATTTTCTGGAAGGGGGGCTCCTGATATTTGCCAATTTGGCATGTTATTTTATTTAAAATTTCATGTCGAATTGTTAACTATAAATTTTGAATTTCATTGTTTTTTGCGTTGCCTGGATTCCATATCCCCATTTTCCAGAGGTCACCCCTTATACCATTTATATATTTAAACACCAAAATTCCACGTTTTGTCTGCAGGTAGCATTTCATTCTTTTCATTGGGCATGGCAGATTCGATGTTTGATCCTTTGTATTTCATCAAATGCAAATCTGTTGAAGACTGAATATTCGCTCCGAGATTTATCGATGGGCATCTCACTATCCATATTGCTCACAAATAAGTCCATACCCCTTGATCCTTATTTTCTTTCCCATTATCCAGACTCCAGTCTGCACTTAATACTCCCCATTCCTTTCCAAACTCTACACTTCAATTGCGAAGCATCATTTTCTTCCAATTGGTACTGTCAACCGCTAACGACAAATTTTTCTTTGTCTGTATTCCCGATTCTGCATTGCGCGCTGTGTCCCCCAGCCCATACCTTCCACACATTTCACAAGTTATTACTTCCACACACAGGATTTTCAATGCAGTTAAAATAAATCAATATATAAGGAAATTCCAGGGAAATAAGCTGAATGTTGAAAGCCTCCAGAAATATTTTCAATAGGCCCTGGCGCGAGGATTATAAATGGCTGCAAATGATTACAAATAATACAGCCTCCAAAAATATTTTCTTGCAGCTTCCAGCATCAACAGGGCCATTGGACCCTAGTGCCGAGATTCATAAACGATGCAATAGACCTCTGTCATGGTCTCCGGGCCTCTACACAGCCTATTCAATATTTTATAATCAAAAAAAATAAAATGCAAATATAATTATCATTCATCCGGAAAAATACAAAAACTATATCATATTTAAATATTATTAAATTTAGAAATTTAATTAAAAAAAAATATTTTATTTTTCAATAAAATTATTTCAAAAATTAATAAATATAGAAATTTTAAAATATATTTAATATATTCATAAAAATAAAAAAAATTATATATCAAAAATCAATTATAATCTAATAAATTATTATATAAAAATAATTCTATATAAATATTTTCAAAGATAATATTTATAAATAATAAATTATTCGTACCCATACATTCCAGATTTTTTTCCTCATCCAACTTCTCTAAAATATAATTTCCTCTCATAAAAACAATATTCTAATTTCTTCAAATCTCTATTTAAGATATTTCTAATACTAAATCTACCACGAAAAATACATAATTATATTCATTATTATTTTATATAATTTAAAAAATCTATACATTAAATTTACTAAAATACAAAATATCTTATATTTTCTATATAAAACAAACCTAAATTTTCAAAAATATCCGAATATATTATTTTTAATATTATAACTTCCAAATATATTTTATACCTTAATTTTATATATTTTTTCGAGATTCAAATAACCAAAAATAATCAAAATATATGTTATTTTTTATAATATTATAATTTTCTATTTCCAAATATATCTTATATTATATTAATATAATATGTTTTCAATAAATTAATTTGCAAAAATAATCCAATATCATTAATTTGGCATATTTTTTTATTTCCAAATATATTTTTCCATCAAAATAATACCCATCTCAATTTCCAAAATTATTCCAAACCCATCAAACATATTTTACATCACAACAACGTATAATTTCTAATATCTCATTTATCCAAATACCTCCGTATCCGCCGCTTTAATTATATATAATTAAATACATTAAAAAACCAATAAATAAATATATATAATAATAAATATATAGATAAGACGTAGGTACTTCATCAAAAAAATATTTCTTTTTTCAAAAATTTTATACGAAATAACTAACCTGCTTCGCTAAATTATCTAGTTTCTCAGTTATTTTCATTTTTTTTTTTAATCCAGCATTGCTATGCGTTTAGCAACCTCCAGCCACAATCCCGCAAAACACAAGAACTTCACTATAATCAAGAACTGCATTTTGCACAGCTGTTACAATGCAATTAGCAGCTGCCAGCTGCAATTGCATAGCAGGAGTATCATACCAAATCGACCACCGCTGACAAATAAAGCCATTCCGCGCTGCTCCGAACGTACCAATTTTACACGATATTTATACGAACTTGACCTCTCTCTACAGCACGTTTTCCCGATTGCAAATCGAACTCTCGATCCAGTCTAGTGCATATTTTTCCAACCTCCTCTCCCAAAAGCGTTCCGAGCATGCTAGTTTTTTCGCGGTTTGAAAAAAAAATCGGGCTGTCGCTACAATCCCGCACATATTTTGCCGATCTTCCAAAAACGCCCAGTTCTTGAACATTTTGCAATGCAAAAGCCAAGTTCCCGCCACAGTCCCTTACCTAATCTTCCAAAAGTTCCGAGTATGCCAATCCTTTAACGTCTTGCAGTGGAAATCAAGCTCCTACTGCAGTCCAGTCCTCTTTCTGTCAACAACTTTTCAAGATCAAGGCGCGAAACCGCAGAAACAGGAACCCTACTTCGGCGACCTGGGAAGCCAGATTACCCTAAAAAACACAAAGTTTCGAGCCCGGGAGTGCTTTCACCTCGGAACTCAGCCGCGGCCGAACTGTTACTCTTCTCCACTTCTCCCACACGCAAACTGCTATGTCGTTTACATGATCACAAAACTGCCCTTGGAGATTCGGCCGTAACTCGGAAGTTTGCGAACAAACTTCCTTTGGTTATTCTTTACGTATAAAACGTAGCGTCTTCAAGCAATCTCAAAATCACAGACCGGCTCTTCAAAGCATCGCGCAGAAAATTTCAGTGCAAGTTGATATTTAATAAGATGCCATTGCAGGCAAATCTCATATTATTATTACTTTTCAATTTTTTTCGTCTCTAAGCAGATCCTGCGAACTCACAGCAAAGGTTTCAAACATGAGAACTAAGGTGCCAGGACACAAAGCAGGTTCACGTTTTTTGAAATTGTGAACTGCGGTTGCGCTGACAAGGCAGCATGCTCCCGGGAACATTTTGCAAAGCCTGGAACGGCAAACTGGTTTCTTTTTGCAGACTGCTGATTCCTCATGACATTTTCGCAACACAGTTGAATGCGTTGGGGTTCTTTCCCAATGCTTTCAAAATTACAGTATATCGGCCTTGCCCTCGGTGTTGTATGCCTTCCGGCAAGGTTCCTTCCTTTGCCTTGCCGTTGATGCCTTGCCAGCATCCTGGTCCCCTTCTTGTTTCCCTTCTTCGCCTTGCTCTTGGATGCCGCCTTCATCCCATGGCAATCTTGTCTACTTTCCTTTCTCTCTTCCCGTTTGCTTGTTGGATGCTGTCTCACCCGGCATCGCTGTTCTCGCGCCATCGGCAACAAAACCGGGAAGATGGGACAGAAGAAGGGAAGCAAGAAAGGAGAAGCCAAGAAGTCAGATGCACCCACTATCTCATTCTTGCTTGTATTCCTTGAAAGCCTTTTGCGCGGATGCTTTCACATTCTGTCCGATTGTTTGTAGGCCCCTTCTCCTATGTGTCCTCCTTCTCTTCTTGTCTTTTCTTTTGCGCCTCCCTCTTGCCTTCCTTCTTGCATCCCGTATTCCTTGCCTTGATATCCAATGCTGCGTGTGCATTTTGCGGCTTGGCTCCCGATGACTTCCTTCTCGTTTCCCTTCTGGTCTTATTCCCTTCTTGAAGGTTCAAATTCCTGAAAGCAAGCTTGGTGCAACACCATGGTGGCCAATATCTGTTTTAGCGCCTCTGGTGGTGGAATCCGAAGCAAAAACAACGAAAAACCAAGAAAACCAAGATGGAAATCACTTTCTTCAAGCGGCCCCGCCCTGACACTACTCTGACAAAGTTTTTGACATACCATCTGGAAGATAGCCTGACATTCTATCTGGCATCTATTCTGACATACTTTCTGGCATATACCCTGACATTCTTTCTGGCATTCTATCTGGCATTCCATCTGGCATTCTATCTGGCATTCTGTCTGGCATTCTTTCTGGCATGTGTTGGGTCCAGCGTGGCCAACTGCATCTGGAGCTCGCAGTATAGGGTTTGGGCCCAGGTGTGGCCAAGTGCCTTCGGAGCTTGCAATGTAGAGTCCGGGTCCGGGCGTGGCCCGTGCCTTCAGAGCTTGCGATGTAGCTGCACTCGGAACTGGCAATACGGTTCGAACCCATGGCTGCTCACAATCACAACGAGCTGGCAAAGGAGTAGGCGAGATGAAGGCGGAGGAGAAGGCGGAGGAGAAGGCGGAGGAGAAGGCGGAGGAGGAGGACAAGGTGCACCTTTGTTAAAACCTAAAGGACCCAAGAGCGACAAGAACATAGATGGCACATGGCAAGAAAGTGGATTGAGAACAGGAGCAGCGAATCCAGGCAGAGGCGGTGCAAGACAAAACCGAACGGTGCACGAAGAGGTGACGCAAAATCTGAAGAGCTGTCGAGAGCGCGTTTGACCCAGCGCCATCTGATTCGTCCAGGCCAGATCCCCTCACTTGCCTCGACCCCCAGCGCTGTCCGTGATCTGGGACGGCCGCCGGCCAGAAGCTGCCTGAAAGATGGATTGCCGCCGCGACTTCTCTGAGAAGCGGCCCTAAGACGTGTCAATTAAATAAACATTTTCAGTGTGAATATTCGCCTCCGCGAATCATTTTGTCGCTTCCCTACTTGTTCAAGTCAAGTACTTGTTCAAGTCAAATACTCTTGGTTGCAAACCCGCACTCATCCCGGGGCCACCTTGAACATTTGGAATGCATGCGGTCAGATCGACACAAGCCATGTCCACCGTTCCCGCCTCAGTGAGCTTGTCAAAGCCCTCTGCTGCTTTGCTGAAACCAAAGGCAATGCCGGAGGCAACCTGATGCAGCGCAGGGTTCGTTGCGTCACTGCTAGCAGCGTGATGCTCAACCTTCGAAAAAGGTCACTGCGGCGTTCATCACTGGTCCACAGTGCCTTAGAAGATACGTGGTGCTTCTCTTCAACTTCTTGAGCCTATCAGCATCGCATGTCATGAGCTCCTCAACAAAAACCATCGGTCAGGCAGAGTGACATCTTGGCAAGGGGAACTGACAAACTCTGCAAGTTGGTTATCTATGTCCAGAAGGGTGGGTTATGAACATTGAATACAGGCTCTTTGAATCAAGTGAAAGTAGGTATCCTGCAGCTCTAGGCAGGGTCGTGACAAGTCCTAGAAATTGATTCGTTGCAGAGTAGCCCTTCTGGCTTATCAAGAAGACTGCCAGGGGAGCAATTTGAAAAGAATGGCTTTCTTCTTATTTCCTGGATCTCTAGCTCATGATCAGACTGGCATGGACATAGATGGATATCGGTTGTTTAAAAGAAGGAATTTCGGGGCATCCCAGCTCGACTGCCACCGCCTTCGCCACAGCTGCATGAACTCCTTTGCATACCTGCCACGGCTGTCAGAAGGTAGAGCAAGCTGAAACGGAAGGATCCGCTGCGAAGGCCTTGTCAGTGATGCCGTACTTTTCGTTGATGACACCGGCTGTTGTCACTGCCTCTGGGTTCACAGATGCTTCATGAACATCCTAAGGCAACCCAAGTCTTCAACCAACAAATACCGCCATAGGATTGCTTGGAAAGAAGGCTCGGACCATTTTGACTCATTCAAAAGAAACGTCTGCAATCAGTTTGATAGCGACTGCAAACATCGAGAAATAAAAGACAACAGGCTTGGGACATGCATTCATGCTGCAGTACTGCTAGCAGGGACCGGGCATTGAAACTTAGAAAATGAAGTACCCAACTAGCAGGTTCTTACGCTCAACATGTCCTTTCACCTGGGAAAAACCAAACCCTTTCACCACCATCACGCAGTTTGCAGCTGGCAGTGCCTTGGAGCCTGCTTCCATGACCTTCCCGCTGATATCGTGTTCACGATTGATCTCGCGGGCCTGAGAGGAAGTGGTACCTCCTTGAAACTTTGAGATTCGCGGAACCGCGGAACTCTCATCTTACTCTCATCTTGTATTTCATAGCTTGACATCAAAGCTGTACCTTGTCATAGCCTTTGATGGCCATGGCGCCAACACCTCTAGCCACATCGCCCACCTGCGCAACGCCGTGAGCTGTGAGAATCGGAAAAGATCAACATTTTCACCGCCGCCCTGCCTGGTCAGACCTGGTGGCAGCCACACCAGCCTCAGCCACAGAAAACTTTTGATGCCCCAAACGGCACTTTCCAAGGGTTTCCTCTTGAATTTTATTGAATTTTCAGTCCACCCACCGCCGACATCAACACCTTTTCCTCTGCGGCCCCCAACTGCTGCTGCGCCGCCAACAGCGCCTGCCATGTAGGAGATGGCTTTCTGGGGCGATTGCAGGTCACCCATGTGTGGCTCAAATTGATCGATGCGCAGAATTACAAGACACGTTTGACCTCACGGGCTTTTCCACCCCTCTTTTCTTGAGATACTGCATGCTATACTCATGAAAACCCTATGCAAACACAAAGCCCTCATCTCTTCTTCTCCCTGACTAGGCCTACTGTCGCCAACCCCAAAGCACTTCCCAAGACCTGGGTGCAGTTTGGTAGGCACTGGAGATACTGGAGGGATATTGCTTGTATTGAGACCCAAGAAACTCTTGACCACTCACAGATTTCCAACCCCGCGAACTTTCTTAGCTTCCACACCACTGCGCCACCAACAGCACCAACAGCTGCCACTGCGGCCATCTGCTTGACGCCGCCTGGACATTGTCGAATCATTTGGACTTTCCGGGTTCCTAATTTTGTTGGCCAAACGCCCCCATCCAGAGAAGGCCAGCGCCACGGTTTCAACACCACAATCACGATCAGAAGTAAAGCATGATCTCACCCCATGAGTTTCTAGTGAGAAAGGAGAATCCCTCACCTGCAGCTGTGGTGGCTTGACTGGCAGCCGTAGTTGCCTGTGCCAAAGTGACGATGAAGCGACCATGTTGAATAGGACATGGCTCGGGTTTTCTATTGATAACACCGAATGATCATAAATGATTCGAATAATGAAATTGGTCAAGGGTTTTCTTTGGGTTTATTATTGGGTTTACCAAAGCATCTTGGAACAACTGTGGGAATTTCTCAGGCCCTCCCAGGATCTGTCCGGATCTGTCCTGCATGCCGAGTTGAACTGCCCGAATCCTGGAGCTGCGGCAACTGATGGAGGAATGCCTGGAGGAATGCCTAACCGATGCCGCATCCACGTCCCGTCTCCCCTGTGGCCCCACGCTGATCTTCCACCTTGGCTGATTGCAAAAGGATGCAAAAGGTAGATATGTGGCACCATGGGCAGCCAGCTGAACGTAAATCTAGCAAACAGATTCATTCTTCAAAAGTCTTCGAGATATTCTTTTGACAAAAGAAATTGAACAGTTAAGAAGATTCCTCAACTTTCCTTCCCCCCGATGACTTTGAGCCCCGATTCCCTATTCAGGCAAGCCACTGGGATATTTGAGGGAGAACCCTTCAAGGACTTCAAATGCTGAATGCGGTCCAAGATCTGCACAGTCGACAGTGGGGATTGCTTGGGCAGTTACAAAGGCGGATCTGTAGCCGATGGATTCAGAATGCTCTCCCTATGATGTATGCACTGGAAGACTGAAGGGGCACATTTTGATCTGTAGGACTTGTTTGATCATGTCCTTGGTGCTTGCAAGATAGATTGAGATGGAACATGATAAGCTAGGGAATTCAATGAACATGGATCAAAGTGATTACAGATAGAAACTAGCAGCTTATAGGCTAAAAGACTACGAGACTTTCTTGTTTCATGCCGTCTTGAAGGGCCAAATCGACACTATCTTTGAACTTATGACTTGTTCAGCATGGCTGGATTTCCCATAGCACCTGCTAAGTGTAACCCTCCAGGGCCAAAAAATGCATAGTTTCTGAACGCATGCCATCAACCATTCCGGGAAACTCGCAAATACCCTTGAGCAATATCTTCAGCTGCCACGATTTTTCATCTTTCAAAAACACCATCTTGACATGAAAAACACATGGCCCGCGGTAAAAATCCTAATTTCCAATGGGTAAAGATGGCTTCCCCCTGCCATCCCTCGCCTCGCGTCGGTGCTGCTCCAGCTTTGGCCGATCAGCGGCATGGGCCGCAGTGGCATGACCGATGGCACGTTGCAAGAGGCTCTGACCTCGCCAGCTGAACGTGGCACACCTTAGAACCATTAAAAACATTCGACTGGATTCTGTACGGATGAAACACATCGTTGTCTAAGGCCACTTGCTGGTTTAGAGATCTGGCATGCATTTTTACCACCAGAAATGGAGATGCTATGAGCAATAGGTAGATACAAGGCCACCAAAATGTTGGGTTGGAGTTGCAACGCTTAAACTCTAAACGGGGGCAACAAGACCCCCAGAATTTGATACATTCAGACCTCCCAAACTCAGTAATTCTCTCTCTCTTTCACTAGAACCTGCAATATCTTTGCACTGACAATGGAACACGGTTGTGTGAGTATGTGTGTACTCGGTATTTGACAGAAACTTATAGCTCACGTTTCAATGTATGGGTAGCTGTGAGGCTAGATACTTACCACAACTGGCACCCTGTGGTCAAACCCCCTTGGTCGACATTCAAATTCGGAGTGCGGCAATTTCTTTGAGAGAAAGGGCATGTCATTCCGTCAGAATCCAGGATTGTAGACGATGAATCTGACCAAAGAACCCCTCAGTCCATGAGCTTCCAGGCTTTCTTCGTATTTTTCGATGGCACCCTTCACATCCTCAGATGCAGGTCAGGATGTTGGGTGCTGCCAGGGGATCTGTAGAATAAAAGCGACTTTCCTGGTGCGAACCGATTTGAATATGGAGGCCCCAATGTATGATTAAACCATTTTGAGGTCCTCGTTGGCTGGACGCGCCAAACTCACAAAACAAAACCATCTTTTATGATGAATGGCTTCATCTGCCCTGAAAACTTACAACTGACCACCCCAAACAACCAATCTTTTTTCAGTAGGCATTTGAAGGCAACCAAACTTTTTTCATTCGATTTCTGGCATTTCAATGCATTTCATATCTACATATCTACCATTTTTGCAATGGATGGCTCCACATCACCGTTAGAGAGCACCGAGGCACGCCCCGTCGGTCCAGGTTGATGGCCTCATTCTCGATTTCGCTGGCCGCCAACACGAAGCTTTGACACGCGTCCTGGCCGTCTCCGAGGAATCTCCGAGGAATCTCCGAGGTCTTCGTGACTTCACACTGACTTCACACTTTTCTCATTTTTCGAAAGCAAGGATTCAAAAACCAGGTGTTTTGACATGTTTTGAATGGTCCCTTCTGACATTGAACATTGACAATGACAAGGACGTTGAGGAACAAAGACAGGCGATGAAGTGTGATAAGTCATGAGGTGTAACCAAAACAGATCAATTCAAAAAGACTGACAGGACATGAGGTGAATCGGACTGAGTTGCACCCGACCTCCATCTGGACGTGGAGCCTGCGCTGTGTGATGAGCTGTCTCCGAATGAAACTGACAGACGTGTCTACAATGCACGCGTCAGAACAGCCCACTTGGGTCCCCTGACAAAGGAGGTGGCGGATTTGGTGACTGTACTGCCAAATCTGGGCCAGCCCAAAAGAAATAGAATGCAAGAATGTGTAGTAGAGGAGTTTCTGACACTGTGCATGTGGAGCAGGTATTTTGCTTAGTGTATTCTGGGTGCGCTGAGCAAAATGGCTGAGGAACACGCGGGATCAGTGTTTTCATGTCATGACATGTCATGTATTTCGCCTAACCAGCTGAGTTAGTTAATGCCGGCTTTGCAGCAATAGGAGCAGCTTGCAGAAACATGACTGAATCATTGGAAAATTTACAGGAAACCTCCATATTTGATGGGAAAATCCATGGTTTCCGGTTTCAATTTTCCCATTAACCAATCCAATGAACAGAATGATCTCATTTCATTTCGCTTCCGGGAAAAATCTGTAGGGCTGCCGCAGCTGTGACTGTCGCAGGCCCTTTATGTAGTCTGGAAATCTGAACAAAGTCTGACCGCTACAGTGAAGCAACAAAGTGAACCTTCAGGCTCAAATATGCTCAAATATGTTCAAATAACCAGACTGTCTTCTATAGAAACTGATTACGTTTCCACTACTTCAGTTCCTGTCCCCCCATTTCAAATTGGAGCTGACGCAACCGAAGGGACTGAGGGGCATGGCCAAAGCCATCCCATTGAAGCACGCTTTGGCTCCAAATTGAGAATCACTGGCACGAACCTCGTGCAAATAGACCTCTCAGCATCTTTCGTCGGATGAACATACCATCAAAAAGCCTTTCTCGGAGATGATGGTACATACCTCATCTATTTCCGAAAGAAAAGAGTGGTCTAAAAAGCAGGATTGACAACAAACTCTTGTCAGTGTGCAGCAAGCGGTCACATTTCGGCAGATGCTCAGACTTGTGGTCTGGATTGAGTGATCACGATCTTTCCATCTGCCGTCACAGCCCCTTCAATGTCCTGCGGTGCCACACATCGGTTCAAGCAGAAATCATTCTTCAAAACTAGGGTTGAAGGGCTCATCATTTCTTTTAATCTTCATTCTGGGTGGATCTGATGCTCCAATAGAGTTGTCAATTGAGTACTTCGTTCCTTGCAATCTGGAATCCCAGTCTTCACCAGACATCAAAGTCCCTAAGTCCCAATTGCCAAAGCCCTAGCCTGTGCTTGGCCGCTGAAATTCTTTTCGATTTGCCTGTGCTGTTGCTGGGAAAGAAGAATTGTGGATCCCCTGGCTATTCTCCACATGCGGCGCAGGAATTTTTAATCGAAAAGCTGGGCCGCAAATTCAGGACTGCTGCCTGTGCCTTTCCCAAAACAACATATTGATACCCTCCAAGACCACAAGCAGCCATTACAAACCGTAAAATGGATGAAATGGTTTGAAGCTCTACGAAAGAAAACCCCAACCCAATGCGTGCTTCATCTTAGCCCATCTGTGTATCATCTTTCACTCTTTCCTGCTCTAAATTCCACAGTTGGTTCCAGGTTCAATTCAAACCCTTGAACAGTTACTTACAATATACAACTCACATCCACCAGGGGCCCGACCTTCCAATTTGGAAAAGCTTCAGCAACAGCTGCGATCGAAACTGCACATCAAAAAAAAGCGGCTCCTGTGTCACCGAAGGCAGCAGGGAATGGAACATCAAAGCAGCAAGAGGACGGCCTATGTGACCGGTACATCGCAACTTTTTTTGATCAGAATAGGAAGACAATAAAATTTGAGGATATCATGAACATCTCAAATGAATGAAGTTTGGTTCAAACAACTTCATAAAATAAATCTCAAGTAAAGGCTGATCCGAATTTTCAGCATCAGTAATGGGCCAGACCAAAGATCCTTGAGGTATCGCAAACACAAGTGACACCTGGCCCTGACATTGTCCTCTGCATAGTCGATGGACCAATGTTCACCTCAAGTGTCGTGGGGACGCAGGTGTTTGCTATGTGGTTTGGACAATGGGTTTTGATCTGGTGGTATATCAAAACGTCCTAAAAGAGGGTGAATGAAGTTGAATGAAGATTCACAAATCAATCTATTCAAATTCATCTTTGGGAAGTTCACCTGAGTAGCAAGGTGAGTTTGCTCACACCCATCTTTTTAGCTTTCCACTGTTGCTTCTTCTACTCTTTGCCAACATCTACCCTTCATCCCAGTGGCATTCCTTCACCGTCACGGAATCATACAACCCAGCACCAGCGAAGCCTTCCAGGTCCTGAAACCCACCGAGGGTCCAGAATTTGTTGGCCTAAAAGCAGGTAATGTTGGTAAAACAATAATAAACCATCCCCAAAATCACCATAAATAGGTGGTATAAACCATCAAAATATAGGTGGTTTATTATTGTTTTACCAACATTTTAAATGGGTTGACTCAAATCCTCTCTAAAAAGATCTGACACAAAAAAAACAGCCTAAATTCAAGAGGATCGATCCCGGTCAATCCGTGGTGTTTCATCTGCTGTCCGCTGTCCTCACCATTGGAGTCTGAGCGGAAGATGGCCGTACCACCTGCCGCAGGACCCAAGGACCATTTCTGGATGAGCATCCACAGCACACCATGTGCCAAGCTGAACGATGATCCAATAAACGAAATAGCTGGGAAATTGACTAAGAACTAGAAGATCCCGGTTTTCAATAGTAAATCAGTTATACAATAAAAATTCATGGATGAATCTACTGTCAGCTAAGTCAGCCACAAGGTCATCAAAGTGCATCTATGAACCAACAAAATCTGACAGTCCAGGCATTCCTGTGGTGGCACCTTCTGGAACGAAAACACCCTCTGGCTTGGAAGGATACACGTGGACATTGATGGATTGACCTGCCAAAGGACGGATAGGCTGAGCGAAGTTCAGCTTGAATTTTCAAGCGGTTCACCAAGCCTTGCCACGCAGAAATCAAAAGCCAACCGTATTGACATACGGCGCCGATAGTCAAACAGTTCGATTGGAGGCGCATCCACACAAGACATCAGCTGGGATCCACGTCATTTCCCCGTGTGCTTCGGTGGTTCTGTCCCATGTCAGACTACATGGCAATATACTCCAACAAACACCCATCATCCCTGGCAATCCCCCATCTTTCAGCCAGTTTGGGGCTCCCTTGACACAACATAAAGATAATGTAGTAGAATGTCTAGAACCGGGGAAAATCTTCATATACAACTGACAATTCACTTCCAAAGTTTGGAATGACCAGTTGTATCATTTGGTATAGAACTGATATAACCGGCTGAACCCCCCCTCCATTTCCACCTGCCATCCACCTGCCTTCCACGCTGGCCGACAGCGCCCGGCCGGGTGCGTTGGAGACCAAGGACTCGCCCAGACCCACGCAGAGCTCCACCAGTGCGGCGTCGGGAGAAGCGCCGGGCAGTGGAGAACGGGTGTGGATCACAAAGGCGTACCTGGTGAAGTCATGATGGGGTGATGGGGTTGAGTGGGGGATCATGTTGATACACATACCACACACACCAAGACATACATATATATATATATAATTATACATATATGTATTATAGTATATATATAGATATATGTATTATAAATGTATATATGACAGATAAAACGAACTAGTTGGGGTATATCTTTCCGAAATAGTCTTGCAGCATACGATGGAAGATATATAGATACGTTGAGATGTTCAGATGCTAGGGTTGAGCTGGCTGGGATTATGTTGAGATGCATTTCTGAATACACTAATCGATTTCAAGTCACGTTTTTTTTGTACCAAGATGGTGTTTCGGTGGTCCAGTAGTTGGATTGTGGGTGGTTGAGGATGGGTGGTTGATGAGGAGTCTGATGGATGGATTTGGGAAACGGTGTGGGATCATAGGGGATCTCTTGTCGCTCAACGGCTTTCAGTGCAGTCTTAGATCTTGAGGGTATCGTTTGCTTTGATTCTCTTTGATACTGCAAAATGGAATGAGAATATCAAACATATCTTGGATAGCTTTCAAAATATCCACATCTTCCCTGCTCTGCTATTATTGGGTTCCGGATACCCCTTGGGAATCCCAACAGCCCTTCTGACCAAGGCACTGGGCGTGCACCACGGGTTGCACCAGCACCGCCAAGTATAGCGCCTCGTCCAGATATCAATGGTGGACGTTGGTCATTCTAATGACACATATGGTAGAAGCAATGGTCCGCCAGAGTGATGCTTTTCACCCGTTTGTGTATTAGTTCCCTACTGAAAAAAAGGATCTTGATGGACTCTCCATTGCCGCGTCTGTTTTGTGGAGATTGTATTCGTCCATTTCATGAGCTATCTATCCACTTTAACTGATGAAAAATGCGTACCCGTACTAATTGTTGGTCTTATACCAATGACTGTGCACTACTAGGTGGTTGAACCACCCATCCACAAAACATGCTGCTCAAAAACGTTTCTGGTTCCAAACGACTTTGAATTGTTGGCTTCATGAAGGGTGACCAGGAAAGCTATGGAGACTGGTGTCAGTGAGATGGGGAAGGCTCACTGGACCCTAAGCAACCTCAGTTTGGTCAAGTTTACAATTCTTTTCGCAGTTCAAGGGATGCCACATGTACTGGTGCCTTTTCAACATCCGAAGCTTCCACAGCTGGGAAAACATTTCCAAACCATGAACATTTGGCGCAGCGCAGCATTGAACGACCCAACCAGTCACAACAGAAACCCTGGGAATTCACCCGCAAATCCAACGGTCAAAAGCATGAGCTGATGGACCTACCCCCCAATTGCCTTGTCTGGAACCTTCATCTGCTTCCGGCTGGCGACCGCGCGATCCTTGCAAGAGGTCATGGTGCCCAATCTGAAGGATTGGCCAAGAATTGAAAGGAACTGGATATGACTTGTTGGATGCGGCTTTAAATCATTAAAACCCTGAAAAATGGATGATCTATATAATTCTAAACATCATTCCACTGCTGTAAACTAACATGGCCATTGAATAGATGGTCCATAGAAACAAATGATTTACCTTTGAAACATGGTGAGTTTCAAGTTCGCAAACATAGTTAGTTGACCAGAGGGTAACCATTCATTAACCACTAACATCAATCATTAGCATCGACATCCAAATCATTAAATTCCACCATTCCAATCCATTCCATATGATTTCATCAAGATTACCCTTAGCTCATCAAATCTCATCAACCACCATCATCCCATCCCATCGCAGCCAAGTTGCTGTCCATTTGGAGGCCCAGACCTTCTTCAACGCTCGCTGCCAGTCCCCGGCGTCCAAGGCTTTGGCATCGGCGCCCAGTGCGGCGTCCAGGGCACCGCGGAGGGAGCTGGGGACGGCCTGCGGGGTGGTGATTCCAAGGGGGGTTGGAGGCTGGTCATGGAAGGCCCCCCATGGGGTGAACATGTGAAGCAAATGCTGGAAAACATGGAGGGCCAAAGAGATGGTTGGGACTTTGTTTTGAAAGATTTCAAAAACTAATTCAAATTGAAGATTTCAAATGATGAATTTCATGAGAGGGTATCCTTTGCTGTTCGCATTGCTGTTCGCATTGCGCCTGTGGCTTCAAGCTGGAAATGGGAGATATGGGAGCTGCCCCATGTTCTTGGGTTAGTGGAGGATGTATTCACACGAAGCTGGGACCAATGGAATACAATCTAAACAATGGAGTCTTGAGATCGACCTGAATTGATCGTAAGATAAATCTGGCATCAAAATCCAGTGGTCCCATGGCAAGGACTAGGTCTTTTCAGCCATCCATTGAATTCACGCAGCAACATGACACTCCAAGCCAGCTTGATGCAAATCCTTCACCACAGGCTGCAGTCAACTGCTGAATTGTCAAACTTTCCTGACCAGAGGGTTGACTTTACATTTTCAAGGGCTACATTCCATTTTTGCTGGTAACCCCTATCTCCGAAAACATATCAAGATGCGCCTTCTTGGCAAACTCCGTTCTCAATGGTGCCAGTAAACCCTTGGGAAACTTTTATGGACAACGCCATGGCCATCTGGGCTTCCGGACCAGTTCCTCTTCCAAGAAGTTTCGTGCTTCGTTCAGATCTCCCTCCGCCAAGACCTCCTGGAGCACAGCTGTTGAGCCAAGCCCTTGAAGTATGGAAGTTTCTTGGGGATCATCCTTCCAAAAGGGGGTGGGAAAGTTGTTTTGAAACCACTCAGCCTCTCAGCCATGCTTTTGGAAGCAAAAGGGATGTAATGTGTGGATGAAACTGTCGAAACATATGCTGGGTTCCTTCTCCAACGTCTCTGCCAGCATCACAAGGCAGATTCACAGGTATTTCTATTATGTATCAACTTCTGTGGAACTTACAAAGAGTCGTAACAGGAACAGCTGAAATTCTCACCATGCCAGTACGTAGGTGTTGGCGAATGGAAAACATATCACTTGTGAACATGTAAGGCTCAATCGGCCCCAATAGCAAACAACAATGAACAATCTGGTTTCAAGGAGCAAAGATACGGCGCTTTCACGAAATTTGACCACTCTCTGGGCCCAACCCGTGAAAAAAATCTCTGAATCCAGTCCTGCAATTCTTCTTCGATTCCTTCGTTGGCCTTGTCTTTCAGCACCTGCTCGAACATGCCTGGGTCGCACCCGACATGGCACTGCTACAATGATCGAAATTTCTGGGGCTTTGGCGAGTGGCCTAAGCCATGATGGAAGTCTCTTGCACTTCTGATTGGAGATGTTCAGCATGCTCATTGATACATTGCAAATGTAAACATAAATCGACAACATGTACAACATAATCTTCCACATATATATATATATGATTCAAAATCATATATCAACGGTAACATAAGTAGTCATATACACCATTCCATCACCATTATATAGTACCGTTAGAGCACAATTAAGTCACCATGCATACCATGCTCCATTTATCCATGTATTTCTATATACACACACATCTAAATTTTTAGATGCCATTCATTATATTGCAACTACCATTCAGTACACCGTGGCCACCATACCCCTTCACTGAGGCGCCGTAGGGAATCGTGGCACTCACCGGGACGCTGTACCTAGAAGACGGGCGGTTTCTACTGGGGTTTCACCAACAAAAATGGCGAACTAAGCTACAAAAATGTAGGGATTTTACCAAGAAAACTGGGGATATGATTGACATAAACCACAAAAACTGAGAGGATGAACCAACAGTATTGCTCTTTCAAACTCTACGAGAAAAACTTGGCAGAAACAAATAGAAAAATTACGGTCTTTCGTAGAATTGACAAATTCATTAAGATATCCGCACAAAAACCACACGCATGAGCACCTGCAACTATCATCACCCAAGTCAAAACCAAGGCAACTCCGAGGTTGGCAGGTCACGTGCCATCCACCATCAACTCGGCCAAGTGAAGACTTTTGCCTTGCGGCTTGCCAAGGTATGGCCATGCTTTCAAACCACTTGCCGAAGGATGGGATGGAAATAATGACAAACACTTGAAATCACCTACAAGTTAAGGCTTCAAAATAGATAAGTTAGCATCATTTGCCCACTTGAATGGCCATAAATTGGGGTAAATCCAGATCATGTCAGGTCATGTTATATTGTTGACTGGCTATAACCCCACAGTATCGCCATGAAACTGTTGTTGGTCAACATTCCCCCATACTGTAGCTGCTTAGATCCTCATATGATCCATTTAGATTGATTAATTATATCAACATTCAATCACCATTAGAAATGGGTCAACTCCTCCTAGCATGGCCAACCTGAGATACTCTGCAAAAAGACAGAATTTTCATATCTGATATATCCAGCCTATCAACAAAAATATCCCACGAATTATCGCTGGTTCTGATGCTTATCACTTATGTTTTAACAAGTCAAATGGGTTTGTTTCAGAATAGGGTACCGCCGCCAAATTTCCCATTCAATCACCAGAAAATTCGATGACATCACCAAAAAAAATCTTGAAATCACCATAAAGAACAATCAAATTACCATCAAAACCCCATGAAATCACCATAAAATCACCGCGTCAAACTCCTCCAAAGCCCTGGCTGCCGCCTCCGATGCTCTTCTGATGCTTCGTGAAGTCCGTGGCCCGCAGCACCGCGGCAGGCGGCGCCGGGGGAGGCTTCATGGTCTCCTTCGTCCACGGAAGTCACCAACTACCAACCGTTCATTACTCTGGGTAAATTATAATAATTCACTAATTTGAATTAAGGCCATTTGGGGATGATTCCCTATACTAACCATATATTCCAGTGAGGTCACAGTGATAATGGGATATGGTAATATGGTATGACTAACCGTTTATTAATATATTGAGATATATGATATTACCAATAGATATATGATATGGTGGTTCCAATGGGACATGTTGGATTACAGATTACCGCCACTGGTATTAAGTACCATTGGTAGTTTGTATATTGCTTCCCTTAACGGTATATCCCATTGATAATAGCATGATATATCATGTATGTATATAATGGGACATTGGAGTCTCCTTAATATATGCAGGAGATATGTATTTATATTCGTTGATAGTAGTAGAGTTGAATATAATTGGATAATTGAGATAGTTTTCTGCCTATGATTCAGGGGATATGTCTGATATGTTAGTGCTGAATAGTATATGACAATGTCATGTATATCTAAATATATCGTGATTGTTGGGGGGATATAAAGCATATTAGGGGATACAGAGGGGGTATAATAAGTTTGACCGACATTTTCTAGCAGATATATGGTGGTGGTGATTGCGACGATGGTGATGATGGTGATGATTTGATGGACTGCTTTCTTACCATGCGATTGCATTGATATTGCCAACATGTGATTTGTAAAAATCGAGGCAAACATTCGGGGGGGTGAGCCATCGAACTGGCGAGAAGCCATAAGAAACATCCCCCCGGCTCCAAATTTCGATATGCAAAGTGATGGAACCCTTACCTCGATGAACAACACTCATCTGACATCTCCTGAACCAGCATAGAAACAAAACTGAAGGTCCAAGATCATCTTCCAATTCGCTGCATCCAATCATTTGATTCCCACCCTCGCTCCGCCAAAAAGGCTGCAGCAGTACCTGAGTGCCATGTGCCAACGCACCAAGGCGATGTCCGGTTTCACGAGTTGTAAATTTGGATGTAGTCAGTTTCCATCACTGCAGAATTCGATTCTCATGGACAGAAAACTCTTCCGACCCGCAGAATGGGGTTGTGCTTTCTAGCAACCAGGATACACCCACCATTCACATTTTGCAACATCATTCGGAAATGGGGCTATCAACCCATTATCAACCGGACACCACGGCAACATGTCCCGGTTACCAAATCATATTTGGTGCCCGCGAGTGAATTTTCTTTGAATGGGGGATCCCCAAGTCACCATGGTTGTTTCAATACAAAAATGGTCCAATGACTTGGATGATTTGGGGTACCACCATTTTAGGAAACTTCCAGATATGTTAAAGTTGGTTTATAAACCCATTAACTATAGAAACTATAGTCTAACTATAGTGACATATCCCCCTAATCAACCCAAACGTCATTGGGGCACCACCAAACGCTGCCCAGGGACTGTTCTTCAGCTTGGATTTCTCACTGGTGGCCTGCCACGTGACTTCGCCTGTGGCCGACACCTGAAGCGCTCAGCGGAATTTCTTGTTGGGCAACTAAGGTATCATCATAAAATACACCATATATATATATATATGTATACAGTACACACGTATACATTACATACATAGACATTACATGATATTACATATATGTGTATGTTAATGTATAGTTACAAATATAATGATTATATATATGTTTATGCATGCAATGTGTATATTTAGATACTTAGATGTAGAAGGAACGGAGCATAGGTATGAAATCGTGAGCCTTCCCCGAACAGCACTTCGCCAGCGATCCCACCTGAAGTCGCAGGTTTTGCCCTTTCCTAAGCTCAGGAGGTTTCAGCTCACAAAGGTGGACAATTTCAATCCCTCCAATCATGATACCACGGTGGTTGGTCAGCTGTTCCAATCTTGGATTGGGATTTTAATCGGGTGTGAACTCCAAAATGGGTCAATCAGCTTTCCCGAATCTCTTACTTATGAAAAATCAGCCACATTCCGACGTCACCGAATGAAAATTTTGACTCATGGAAACTCCCAAGACTGGGTTGACAGGAAAGTCATTATCACCTTTGATATTTATTGATTATTCTTGCTGTTTCGAACAAATCTTCAAAATATCTTCAAAAGTCCTCTGGGATTTTGGTTCTGGTTTTCTGTTCTCAATAGCCAAATTTTGTGGGTTTTGACTTATCTAAACTCAAGAGGAATACCATAGTGGCTATAAAAAAACCTGTACGTACGATCTTGTAACATGAGCAGTACATCTGTGCAGTCTGTGCGTGCGCTTGTACGGCACTTGTCCGTACGGCGTACGGAGCGGCACCAGACCGTGCATCGTTTATCATACAGTAACATAACATAA
>BGPT01001214.1:66702-192956 GCA_003297045.1 Symbiodinium sp. clade C Y103 | reverse complement strand
ATAGGATAGATAGGATAGATAGGATAGATAGGATAGATAGGATAGATAGGATAGATAGGATAGATAGGATAGATAGGATAGATAGGATAGATAGGATAGATAGGATAGATAGGATAGATAGGATAGATAGGATAGATAGATCGATAGATAGATAGATAGATAGATCGATCGATAGATAGAGATAGATAGATAGATAGATCGATCGATAGATAGATAGATATAGATATTAAATAAAATCTAAATGAATATCATTTATCACTACCAGCAGTATCCAACAGTTCAGAGCGATCATGAACTCCTCACAGAAACTCAGCGTCTGAGGTCTTTCAGGAGGTTCGCAATTGTCTCCAGGTCAGCCCGGAGCCGTGACCCCAACCTTTCACCAAAACCTGGCAGAGAACATGGTCTGTTTGATGTTTGAAACAGCTGGAAACCGGTGGAACATGTTGGAACCCTGAACAGATCTGAACAGCTATGCTCACTAGTTACTGTAGGTTGCAAGTTGCCTTACTTTTAGCCGTATGCAGGCAGCAGAAGCTGATTGTTGACTGGTGACCTAGCAAAAATGCTGAGAATCTCTGGTCGATTTTCCTTTGGTGGCGGATCTGGGTTGTTGGTTGCAATTGCTGTTCAAATACATCCTGTTGTGCGCTGTTGTGCATGGTGTCCAAGAAGATAGATCAAAATTGACCAAGACTAGTTGTGACGAAGCTGAAAAAAAACAAGGGCAACCAGCAGCTTATGAAGCTGGTGGTAGCGATGCTTTTGAGTGGTCTCCTGCAGGTAGACAAAAAATGGCTTAAGCCGACTCAGCTGAAAGCAATTCTGCGGAGAAAGTCATGTGGCAAACCAAAGAAGCCCGTTTTTGTGGGCATGGATTTTAAATGACTTCCATGCCTGCCAACTCCCAAAATTGAAATTGGGCAAATGGATAATATAAATTGTTTAGTGGTGTGTGGTTTGCTCCGGGTTTGTCCAGTCTACAGTTTGTCACAGTCTACAGTATCGGTTCCCACTTGGACTCATGCGCGGTCTTATTCTTTGCAGGCGTTTCAGCCAAGCTTGGGACTGATTGTAGCATATCCAACTCATTGTAAACTGAGAGTCTGACAGTGACACTGTGTCTAGGTCGTGGTGAACCTTATTCATTCATGTCGGTTCCAACGAGAGAGGTAAGGCAGAAAAATGACAACCCTGGCGTTACTTCACTGGTTGAAAGAAAACATTGACATGGTTAGACGTGCTAGACTAAACGGAGGTCATGCAGCACTGAATGTGGCCCGCAGATCTTTGCTAGCAGCACAGCCTTTTAATAATACCAAACTGCTTTTCCTTTCTAGGAAAATCAAGGGGTCTGGCATGTACTGTGGCAGCCCCCCGAATCGGCCTGCCGTCAATGCCGTCAATGGCGGCCTGCGTTGGCCAGAGGTTCCTCAAGTGTCTCAATTGCAAATGTTTGTCGAGCGGGTCAAGACTTCTCAAGTTGTTGCAGGTCAAATTTCTCTGAATTTACTCTGTAGTCAGAGGTTCAACGAATGGTTTGGCCCTCCAAATGGGTTGCCATACTCGTGGGAGAATTGACAATTCAACCTGATGGCAAAGCTATGAATGTGATGGCTGCCTTACAAAAGGGGATCCAGATCCCTAACTGCCCTAACTAGGAGTTGACTCCAGCTACTTTGCAAATGATATGACGCATGTTGCCGTTTTGTTGTCTTTTCCCCAGAAAGGAAAACTGCACCTCAATGGGCCGAATTTGCAGTATTTCTTCCTGGGCATGTCACACAGCCAAGCATAAGGCCTTTGCTACCTCTCCTGCAGTCCCGGTGAGGCATGGAATCCAGCCAAAAAAAAAATCGAGAGATGAAATCGATTCTCATAAGTTGTTTTAGGGGTGCACCGGGAAGGTCATTGTGCTCCAATCCAGCCCAAAAAAAATCGAGAGATGAAATCGATTCTCATAAGTTTTTTTGGGGGTGCACCGGGAAGGTCATTGTGCTCCCATGTGGATGAGTATTCCGGGGCTAGTATGTTTGAGCACCATCCAGCCAAATGGATAATTAGTCTGTCATTTGTTCAACATTGTCAATGCAAAAACAATTCTCTGCTAGTTGTATATTTTAGACTAGCAACCCATCATTCAGCATGCCAGTGTGCACAAGTGCTGGCGGTCCGACTTTTGCTCCTTATTAGCACGGCAAGTCGAATGGTGCTTTCAAGAATCGCAAGCTCCAACAAAAGACATGTTGGTGCATTGAGCTTTGAGAGCATTGAGAGCGCCATTCCATAAGGAGAAAACTGCGAGGACGCATGGCTGCTTTGCCGCTATTTTGCATCTATCTCCTTTTAACTGACGTATTTACTGTTTGCCCTAGGCCTTGGCTGAATCTTGCTGACGCTGTTTGCCATTTTGAAGTGTTGCTCATATATGCAGGCCTCCAACCAACGGGCTGCATGGGCCACCTGCGTCCATGGCCATGCCTGCGGCGCAACCTGCTCGGACTCTTTTCATCGGTGTTTGGAGCCCAGGAAATCAGAATTTTATGTGTCTGAACATGAGGCATACACGAGGCATACCAATATAGAATGGCTAGTTGAAGAGGGCACATGATGATCATGGGATGTGAGGGGGCCCTATTTTCAGACAAACTCGATTGGTTCATTTGGTCCATGCTTGCTAGAACTGCAACGCAAAAACGCGATCCAGCAACAAGGAAACCAACAAGGCACTGTCTCCCGATCATTTCGGCTCCAGAGAAGAATCCGTTGTCCTTTATTGCGGAGACCGCCTCGCAATGAGTGGAGGAGGCGTGCATGCAGAGTTTTTGTATGTTTTTGTTGGGCGACGGAGTTGAGGATGAATGATGAGCTGCTTGATGCAGGAGCAGCGAACATCAACATAGCCACCACAACAATCCCAGAGCTATTCCCCACACATTCAGATACATCACACTTCCACAAAACTGTAATGATTTGGATTTATTTGGATGTATTATACTGTATTATAATGTATTATAATGTATTTGGTTATTCTACCCTGGACGTGGGACCCAGGACGATGATGGAAAATGATGTCACAGGGAAATCAGGGAAATCGGCACCTGGCGACAGGCTCCTCCGGTCAGAATTTCTGCTCGAGTAATGCCGGCTTCTCTGGAACACCCTTGTGGAATCTTGGCACTTCTCAAGTCTTGGAACTCCCAGTGATCGGAAATCATTGGAAAGGAGCTCAGGGCCCGGCCAGGAATTTTGTTGAAGAGTTTCTCAGTTGACCTTTATAGAGTACCCCCCCATCCACGCACAGACACACACACACACAGAGATATAATATAACATGACATATAATATATATATATATAAGAGACTCACATAC
The DNA here is from genome assembly GCA_003297045.1 of Symbiodinium sp. clade C Y103. Classification (NCBI taxonomy): domain Eukaryota; class Dinophyceae; order Suessiales; family Symbiodiniaceae; genus Cladocopium; species Cladocopium sp. clade C. Next base: position 189,583 of record BGPT01001214.1, on the reverse strand, counting down.
TATGCATACTGTATAAACTGCAGCCCTCCCTTGCCGTTTGCGCTCAGGAAGTTGAAGCAGCAAGGTCAGATTCCGAACCACTTCCAGCAGGTTGAGGAGGCCTTGATCAACTGGTCAAACTCATGCGGCAGTTTGGGGACAGCGGTCATGCGGCGGCATGGGAGTCTTGGCAAAATTGTGCAAAACCCAGTGTCTCCGGAGTTTTGCGACAAGATGCATGTACTGTGTAGACCTGTATGGCATTTAGGTTCGAAGGAGCCTCGGGGGGCTTTTCTGCAGCACCACATAGTATTGCAATGCGGTGGAGAGTACTTATATCATTTTATATCATCATCAACCTTAAATCTCGCTGCCATACAAGCAGACACAAGACTAGCCACGTCAGGATTGCAGATAGATCAACACTCTCCAGCCAAAATGAAGTCGCACTAGGACCTAGGAAGACTCACTTTGAGTAGGAATCACAGGACAAACAAAGTCTTGAGCTCCGATTCCCGGCGATAGCAAAGATGGAAGCTTTGGAGGACCTGCTGTCTGACACCGACTGCGAAGGTCATTTGAATTTCCGTCCAAGTGGACAGTTCAGCTTCGCTGCGATTCGTCGTCAGTTAGAAAATGAGGGAGTTGAGGAAGAAGAGCTTGAAGAACTGGAGGATGACATCGATGACATCGATGAAATGGATGAGCAAGAGCTTGATGAACAAGAAGCTCTTGAAGGTTTTGGCGATGCACACCTGACCAGAGGTCTTTGGGACATCTCCGCCTTGGGCCTTGGTGCCAAACATGATTACACCATTGAGCCTCACCCAGATGAGGATGATGAAGAGTCCAGCTGCAAGGGCCAGCAGATTCCTTCTGCGGTGTCTGAGGCACCAACTGCCTTGCCAGATGATGCCATCACCAGCAGCAGAGCTCCCACCAAAAGACCTTCATTGAAAGAGGAAGTAGAAGAGTTCCAAGAAGATGGTGAAGTTGATGATGTGGATTTTCTCCCGACTTCCAATAGAGACGCGGAGTTCGCCCAAGATCTTTGGGACATCCCTAGCTTACGGATGGGTGTCAAGCAGGGTACTCCACCTGAAGACTCGGTGGATGAAGATGAGGGAGGCCTTCTTGACGGGAACAGCGTTCTGCTGCCCAGCGGCAAGGGCCAGATCCCCACTGTGGCGTCTGAAGCCCCAGCTGTGGTACCAGAGACACCAGAGACACCAGAGACACCAGAGACACCAGAGGATGGGAATACAAAGGGTGGAGCTGCTGGAGCCACCAAAAGACCCTTCCTGAGAAAAGGATCCCGGGCCAAGTCCACATTGCCTGGAAATACTGGCCCATTGGCAGTGAAAAGGCAACCTGCAAGCACATCTCCCGCTGCTACAACTCAGGCAGTTGCTTCAGCACCCAAGAAAGAACCTCGAAAGCCGTTCCGACCAGAGTTTCATGTTGCTGATGCCCTGCCTGCACCTGCACGAGAACATGATTTCTCGTTCCAAGCGCAGGCAACTTCACAGAAAACTGGCAGTGTTGCTTCACCTTTGGATGACAAGGCCCAAGCAGTGTTGTTTTTCTTGTGTTTTTCTTGTCTCCCAACTGCACCCCTCTTGAAGATGAGTTTGACTCGGAATGAATGTGAGATTATTTGATTATTTTGATTGCGTCATTGTTGTATTCATTGTTTTTGTTGGACTCATTGTTCCCTTCACCATGAACTAGTGCAGGACTTCAATGATTCATTGCCCTGGGATTGCCGTGGGCTTGACCACATAGACGACATGCATGATGTGCATCTCCAAGTGGACGATGAGGAAGATGAAGGAGAACCGCCCACATCGGACATTGTGAGGTCGTACTTCCACAAAGCTCCATCTAGTGGTCCATCAAGTGCCCAGAAACGAAATACCAGAAGCCCCCATTGGGAAGGTGGCAATGCTTTCACCACTTTGTATGGCCGAACTTCACCAAGTGATGGCAGCCTCTCAGGTGCAGCCAGCCGCTCCGAAGGTCGAAAGGGCTCCAAAAGCGAGCCTCCTGAGCCAGAACAGGCTGAGGCGGCTAAGGCCAAGGCACGGCTGCAAGCTTTGGATGAGGAACTGAAAAAGTACGAGAAGGAGAATGAAACTTTGAAGAAACTCCAAGCACATGCAAAGCAAGCAGAGCGGGACATTGCCAGGGAAAGAGAGAAGCTCTGGAAAGAGGTGGAAGCTGAGAGGACAGCGCTTCATGCAGAGTTTGATGTGGAGCGGGCTGCCTTGCGAAAGGAGAGGAAGCGCCTAGCTGAAGTGGCCGAGCGTCAACGACAGCAGCTCAGAGAGGAGCGCGAGGCTGTAGAAGAGCGACAACGTCTCTCTGACAAAGCAGAGCAGCTTGAAGAAGAGATGCGAGAGAAGGAGAAACGATGGCAACGGACTGTTGATCGTTTGCAGCGACAAGTCACCGAGTTCACCCGCAAAAATGCAGAGCTTCAAGATGAGGTGCAACGCCTTAACCAGCAAGCTGCTCAGACACAGCAGGCCAGCTGGCTCAAGGAAGTTGCTGCTGCCAAGAAAGGAATCTCTGCCCGCACGCGCCGGGCTGGCAGCTTGGGTCCCACCAGCCCCAGCAGCGGCCCCGGCCCGGGCGGCCCCAGTGGCCCTGGTGGCGCCAGTGGCCCTGGCCACAGCACGTCAGCACGGCAGTTGGGAGGTCGAGACGGTCGAGCTGATGCAGCTCCAGTCTCGACGCCCGTGGAAAATGAGAAGCGCAGCTCAAGCGTCGCGCCCAAATCGCAGCTTCCCGTTGCACAAGTGGCAGCGACTCCCAATGGGGAGGCTGACGTTCGCGAGACCCGCAAACTGGATGGCCGTATTGAGCGGATTTTTGCAGATGGTCGGAGGGAGGTTGAATTTTCCAATGGCTTGAAAAAGGTGACTTGGCTACTGAAATGATGGATCATGTTGGAACTTGTCTTCTTCTTTTTTCTTTGCGGGCATGGCTATGTCTTCTGTAATTAAACAACTCTTGGTTCTGGATGGTTCTGGCAGAGCAATCAAAACTAATTATGAAAACATTTCCTCCGCAAACCCCTCGCCCAGGTGATGTGGCCAGATGGTCAAACTTCCGTGATGTTCCAAAATGGAGATTTGAAGGAGATCCAACAAGACGGCGTCGTTGTGTACCACTACCGTGCCACTGGGGCAGTGCAAACAACTCTGACAGACGGCACTGAGCTCTACCAGTTCAGTGATGGCCAGACAGAGCGGCACAGCCTGGATGGCTCCAAGGAGATTCGCTTTCCCAATGGGACGACCAAAAAGATCTTCTCAGATGGATCTGAAGAGGTGTGCTTCGCAGATGGGACAGTCAAGAAAACCCCAGTGCCACCAAAGTGACATGGCACAGAGCGGGGGGAAGTCTCACACAGCCCAGAGCTGCAAATTTGTCCGAGAGGACAGGGGATTCAACACAGTGACGTTTGTGTCCAGAGGGGAAAAGGCAATGCAGTTTTTCGTAGTCAGTCCTCACAGCAGCTGTTTGCCTTCGCTGGTCTCCTTCTACTAGGGCCACTAGCAGTAACTAGCAATGCATGCGGAAACTCTTTGGGGATGGCCACAATGTTTCCAAGTGACGTACATTTGAAATGTCGGATCACTGAACAGACGCACGGAAAGGCATTTGGACAAGGCAACTCATGCCTTTACGTCCGCGCAAAGTTTCTTGAAGGAGCTGAAACTTGTACATGCAGTGTACAGTATCTACCTGATTTTCTAGTTCTTCCATGCCAGGTGGTTCAAGATGTTTGCCACCAGAATGAGGTTTACAAATCATCTCACTCTTCCCAATCTTCATGATTTCCACTCCGCCAGGCAAAGGAATTGCAAGCCAAAGAGCAACGAGCACCTCGGAAGAATTGCATGGAACCACTCTGGGGTAACTCGGGGTGAGGAAAACAGGATGAGCAAATGCTTGTGAGTGACAGGCTTAATGTCTTTCATACTGGGAACTGTTGGCTTTGGGGTCAGGAAATACTTATTGTATCTTATTGTTTCTAACGGCCTGCTGAGGAAGAGGAAGAAGCTGCAGCCACCCTCAGGGTAGTGGTGGATGCAGTGAGTCTTGGCAGGCAGGGAAGTGGCAACATTTTGATTCTGGACTTTTCCTCTTGCTCCTGTGCCAGGGTGGAGTACAACCTGGTGAGGCATCTCATTGTGAAGGATTTGCGGAGACTGGGCACCACATATGACACTCAAAATCCTTCAGATTGGATTAGATTTGACATGACTTAACTATTGACAGCATATGAAGGACCATTTTGGGGGATCGCCCATCTTTTTCCGGTCGCCCAGGAAAGTAGCTGCCCGATCCAAAATTTCGTTGCCAACCACCGGGCTTTTTGAGATGCTTAGCTGAAGCGGCCAAGGGACCAACCATCATCATCATCATCATCATCATCATCATCATCATCATCATCATCATCATCGTCATCGTCATCAGTCACTATCTTGAGTTTGAGGACCGTTCCCAATTTTTTAGCGCCACATTCTCCTGTCTTAAATAGTCGCCAAATGTTGAGTTAAATCATCCTACCAACCGGAGAGTGCGAGATGTCTTGGTACGGCGAAACCCGTCATGAGACATCCAGGGTACTGTGCACAGGAAGTTCTCCATCTTTGATGGTGGGATGATATGAATATGATGATGATGATGATGATGATGATGATGATGATGATGATGATGATGATGATGATGATGATGATGCCGCTGACTTGTCGCGAAAAAAGGCACCGTCTAGTATATAGAGAATGAAGGCTGGATTCCCTTGCTTGGAGCCGGCAAGGATTCACCTAATCTTCTAGAGACCTTTACCACGTTTACCACCCTTTACCACTTCCAGGTCGTTAGGACCTCTCACCACAGTTCTGCAGGAATAAAGCCCCGTTGCAGCTCTTTGCCCTCTTCGATGGTCAATCTTCTGCTGAGGAGCAGCCAGAACAGCCTGGTTGTGTTCCGTTGTCACACTGGCACCCCACTGGCCGTATTTGCAATATTTTGCAATATTTTTTGGATTCAACGGAAACCAGAATAAAGCAATCCCAAGACATGGATAAACATGGATAAACATGGTAAACATTGATGGATAAACCATGGGACTGTAAGTCAACAGTTTGATTTTTCAATCCCACTGCAAGTCCTCTACGTTTTTGGGCAGGGAGCTGGCCCAATGGCCGCAGAATGCTGCGCAAAGACCTTGCTACCGAAGTTGCTGCGGAACATGTCCGCAATTCCACAGGCCTATCACTGCGAAGAATGGCGATTTTTAATCAACATATGGGAAAGTGAGGATTTATCAGTTGATGAAGGGTTTCTGGCAGAAATCCATCGAAGAATTCACTGGAAGCGGTCGACTGGGGATGCATGAGGAAGTTGCCGATGATGATCGGAAGGTGATGCAGATGCTGATGGGGATATTTCGTGATATGATGCAGAGTCACCGAGTAGACGCACCAACATAGATGTATGTAGGCTTTCTAATGCAAAGTAGCAGTGATAGAGCCCGATATTGTTATTCGTACAGTCAGTGGTCAATCCTTTATAGCCTAGCATATCCTTTTGCACCGTTGTGGGGAGGGGTGAGATCTTGAGCACTCTTGGTGCTGCAAAGCGGCCATACTACTGAAAGGGAACCAGATCTTTTTGATTCTTTTTGTTCATTTTCCGTGAAAAAGCCCGGTGTTGTGACCCCTGCAACTGCCAAATCAGGGGTATGAGAATGCAACATTCTTGAAGGTCCGTGGCTCAGGGTTTTGCAGTGGATTTTGGATTGATTTACCATGATTTGCCATGATTCACCTGTATATAGTAGCATTATAGTGGGTACACAACTGCCACTGCCAGCTGAGGCCTGCCTGAAAAAGGCCTTCGAAGACTTGGACAAGGAAGTGCTCAGAAACCAGCCGCTGGGCCGCGCATGACTCTGGGGTCCTTAGAAGATCTCAGGATGCTGGCAACAATTGGCAACAATTCCCCATCAGGGTCAAGCTTCAACTGCAAGTTCTGCAACTGTTTGCAACTGTTTGTGTTTGCCGGAAACATGTCATCAACAGACCAGGTGTTCAGGACTGTTTGGCTTGGGTCATCTAATGTTGTCCTATAAAATATGTAAAGTTATGATCTGATCTTGCGATTTCCTGCTTAGAAAAGACAACGAAACAACTACTGCTTGCGTGTGCCCTTGCTGAGGCCTAGTATCCAGGACGGCTGTGGTGGTGCTGTTGCCTTGCTCGTTGGCGAGAAGCTCTTCACAGCTGTTTGTGGCAAATGCGAGCTGGCGCCATGGCAGCACAGTGGGTGCCATCGTTTGATTTGTGCCCAGACCTGAAGCAAGCGTGCAATTGATAGGTTTTTCCTTTAACTCTGTGAAACCTACACATGATAATCACAGTCCCAGCTCTCATGAAGCAGCAATTCCTCCACATGAACCTCATGTGGTGGCAAGACAGAGTGTGGTGACCACGAAGTTCCACCAACCCTCACTCACAAGTGCCGTTTTTGCATGTTTTTGCTGACAGATCCTCGTGGAAGCTGGGCAACGAAGGGGTGTAAAGCAGGATCCATGCAAGGCCGGAGTGAAACGGATTGAGTGTTTTGGCTTCCAGCCTTTGCAAGCACTCGCGTTCTGGAAATAGCTGCTGAAATGCTGCAGTTGAACAAGTCCTCTCACTTTCCTTTTCATTTCCTGTTGATGTCAACCTTATGTTGGAGGCAAACCATACCCTTTGCAAACATTTGGAAAGGAGCCTGAGCAGACATATGAGACAAGCCATTTGCTGCGACAGTTTTGGAGTTGTGTCGGTGTAGGCGGTGAACATGGGCAGCCAGCAAGGGAGCTGGAGCATTCCGGAAGACCAGCCCCTTCGCTGCCTTAGTTGTCTCATTTTGTCTCTCGGACAACTGGTTTACGCCATTCATTTTCTTCCTCCTATGTTAATGTCACAGTGTTCGCTGAAGCCATGCTCAATGCATCATTTGGTTCACCATCAAGGGTTAGGGTGGTACAAGCCAATCTTGGAACTGCAGCACAGCTATTACTTCCACATGGATTTCACATGGAATCCACAGGGTAATTCGTTGCGACTGAGGAAGTTCTTAGTCGACAACGGCGGGATGGTCTTTCCGGGTGAGGGCGGCAAGCTGATGACCAGCAATCCACAGGGACACACCACAGCTGTGTCCAGGCCATCGGAGAGTACCCCATTGGATCCCATTGGTTTACCATTGGTTTAATTACCATCATTTCCCTTGTCATTTTCCTTATATAGATAGATAACTGATAGATATACAGGACGCCATTTTCTGGGAGATAGCCATTTTCAGACACACCCATATCAAACCAGAAAGGTTCCCACATCGTCTGTGCCCCTAAACCGCTCTTGGGCCATAGTTGCTCGAAACATGGTGCCTTTTTAGGGGCGCAGATGATCATAGTGTTGCAAAGTNGGTTCCCACATCGTCTGTGCCCCTAAACCGCTCTTGGGCCATAGTTGCTCGAAACATGGTGCCTTTTTAGGGGCGCAGATGATCATAGTGTTGCAAAGTGCCACGCAGGTCGCACAAAACAAGGGTGCCACGCGCTATCGTTTGTGCCCCTAAACCTTCGTTGTGACAAAGTGAGCTTGTTGTTTTTGAGGGTAGTNGTGCCACGCAGGTCGCACAAAACAAGGGTGCCACGCGCTATCGTTTGTGCCCCTAAACCTTCGTTGTGACAAAGTGAGCTTGTTGTTTTTGAGGGTAGTCTCGCACGAAAGCTGCGTTCCACCTCTCTAACTTTCGCTCTTTGAGGGAAGTCTCGCACGAAGGCATCGCTGTCACATCAGGAACTGTCAGTTTTTGAGGGAAGGCTCGCACGAAGGCTGTGTTTTCACGTCGGCAACTTTCAGATTTTGAGGGAATTGGAGCGCAAAAGCATCGTTTTTCACATCTTCAACTTCAATATTTCAAGGAAGTGTCGNNNTTTCACGTCGGCAACTTTCAGATTTTGAGGGAATTGGAGCGCAAAAGCATCGTTTTTCACATCTTCAACTTCAATATTTCAAGGAAGTGTCGCACGAAAGCTGCGACTTCAGATTTCACATCTTCAACTTCAGTTTTTGAGGGAAGTGTCGCACAAAAGCTTCGTTTTGACATCTTCAACTTGCAGTTTTTGTGAGGGATGTCTCGCACGAGAGCTTCGCCGTCGCAATTTCAACGCTCAGCTTCTTAGGGATGTATCACACGAAAGCTGCCTTTTCACAGCTTGAACTTGATAGTTATGAGGGATGTCTCCCACGTAAGCTTCGTTGTCGCATCGTCAAGTGTCACTTTGTCAGGGATGTGTTGCACGAAGGCTTCGTTGTCACATCTTCAACTTTCAGTCTTTGAAGGAAGCCTCGCACGAAAGCCTCATATTCACATCTTCAACTTGCAGCGTCTGACGGATGTCTGGCACGAAAGCTGCATTATCACACCCTCAACTTGCGAAGAAAAGTGCAAAAGGAGAAAAACCCTAAAGGTGTCGTGGTTCTTCTTATATCAAGTGCGACAACAGATAAACCCTAAAGGTGTCGTGGCTCTTCTTATCTCAAATTCAACAAGAGATTAACCCCAAAGGTGTCGTGGCTCTTCTTATCTCAAGTGCAGCAAGAGATAAACCCTAAAAGTGTCGTGGCTCTTCTTATCTCAAGTTCAACAAGAGATTAACCCTAAAGTTGTCGTGCCTCTGCTTATTTTAAGTGCAACAACAGATAAACCCTGAAGGTGTCGTGTCACTTCTTATCTCAAGTGCAACAAAAGATAAACCCCAAAGGTGTCGTGGCTCTTCTTATCTCAAGTCCAACAACAGATAAACCCTAAAGGCGTCGTGGCTCTTCTTATATCAAGTCCAACAACAGATAAACCCTAAAGGCGTCGTGGCTCTTCTTATATCAAGTGCGACAACAGATAAACCCTAAAGGTGCCGTGGCTCTTCTTGTATCAAGTGCGACAGCAGATAAACCCTAAAGGTGTCGAGTCTCTTCTTATCTCAGGTTCAACAAGAGATACAATCCCTAAAGGTGTCGTGGCTCTTCTTATCTTAAGTGCAACAAGAGATGAACCCTAAAGGTGTCGTGGCTCTTCTTATCTCAAGTCCAACAACAGAAAAACCCTAAAGGTGTCGTGGCTCTTCTTATTTTAAGTGCAACAAGAGATAAACCCTAAAGGTGTCGTGGCTCTTCTGATCCCAAGTGCCACAACAGATAAAACCTAAAGGTGTCGTGGCTCTTCTTATCTTAAGTGCAAGAATAGATAAACGCTAGAGTTGTCGTGGCTCTTCTTATCTCAAGTTCAACAACAGATGAAACGTAAAGGTGTCGTGGCTCTTCTTCTCTAAGAGTTTGAGGGCGCACATGATGCAAGGATTTATTTTAGGGGCGCAGATGATTGAAAATTTGCTAAGAGTTTTGCTAAGAGTTTAGGGGCGCAGATGATGTGTTTTTAGGGGCGCAGATGACGTGGGGACCACCAGAAAAACCACATTCCAATTTAAACCACCCATAGATGTTACATCTTTTCACATCTTTTCACCGTTTTCGGTTCTTCCTATGCCCTTGCACCTCGGTTTGTGATGTGGTAGATCTTGTTGGCCGCAACCTGCAGGTCTATCGGAGACCGTGCCTGGAAGGGCTCCATGGGTGGGCTACCTGGGAGTTTGAAGCTGGTGAGGAGCATGCCAGAGACACGCTACACCGCCACTTGGTCGACTTGGTAGGGAACACCTGTGGACAAAGAACTGCACCAGTTGATGCGGATGATCTTCCCTGCTGCAGAGGTCCTGTGATTTCCCGAAGATTCTGTGAGATTGGATGAACTGGGGTGGGTTTTATCAGGGGCTGTCCTTGGTTCAGATGTTGAGATCCGCTTGGATCTCGAAGATCCTCGAAGCAAGCTGAGGATATTTCCTGGGCTGATCGCCATGTGGCTTTGATGCTGACCTCTGCTCCTGTTTCATACATCCCCACCGACCAGGCATGAACAAGGTTTACAGATTTAAAAGCAAGTTGTGCTGTATCCCAGATCCTCCAGTAGCCTTTTTGGGGCCAGCATGTTTGTTTTCTATTTGGTGGTACGTAAATGCGGCATATTATTATTTTTAATTTATGATATGTATGAATGTGTCAGAATGTTTTGACATGGCTGTGGAAACTGAGTTTAACGGGATGAGATAGCTGATAGCTTTTGTTGCTTGTGTTGAGACAGCCTGAAGGCCTAAACGTAGGGACACCTTGGTGTGCCACGGAGGCGTCTGTCACCATCTCCGATTTCGAGTTAAAGCCTCGTGCCTCCTGGCAACCTATTTTGGGGGGATGAACATCCTCTTGCCAGCTCTTTTTTGACGGGAAAAACTAGGGCCAAGGCGCAGGGGTCAAAATCCATTCCATTTTGTGCTGTTTGGAAGCATGAGCAAAGTCTGGTCACCAGTTAATCAGCCGCGGCACATTGAGGCTGCCAGTGGTGAGATTGCTAGTCGAGCTGCATCTGTACCTCAGAATGGCAACGCGCAACTTGGCCAGCAGCTATGTAGGGCTCCGCTTTCTGGTTCTATGTTGTGGCCTTTATTTATGGCCGGCCTTGCTTGAAAACCAAGTTGTTGTATTGAAATTATAGATACATATCCACCCCTTTTAACACACGTTGCACCAAGCTGCCCTGTTTGTGCTAGCCTTTGTTGATTTTTGATTTTTGGCCCCGGTGTTCACTGGAGTCACTCCGTCAACAACGAGGGACATCGCTTTTCTGGAACAGCCATTTGCCCAACCCATCAAACACAGATAGAGCTCTGCCGATGCCACCCATGGCTACCCCGCATCTCGTCTGCAGGCAGTGTACCACCATCGTGGTGTATTTTGTTCCAAAGGACGACAAGGTCGTCCAAGAGCCTGCCGCAAAACGGGCCAAGAAGGCCTGTGAGCTGCCTCTACTGATGCTCACAGTCACGGAAGATGTCATGATGGTGATTTTTGGAGTCCTTCAAATTGGAGGGAAAACTCAGAAGATTGCAACTTCAATCCAGCTTCAGTTTTCCTCCATGAAAACGCTGCAGGGCACTTCAGATGTTAACATCAGCAGACGTTGACTGTATAATGTAGAAATGTGTGGAGAAGTTTGCACAGAGGTCATAGTCATCGACTGTTATTGGGTCTGAAATGGTGGTTGCACTGACTTGCGTGCTTCGAGGAAGCTGAAAGCGTCCGCCTGCGGCATATCGTAGTCACTTGGCATATCTCGTGATGCTGGATGATGCTGGTGAAAGATGCGACACTATCTCCACGTCATTCCTTTTGTGCGGCGGATTTAGAACTGGGCCTATACTGTAGCTATCGAATCACTCATAGAGAGAGGCATAAACAGAAACCACGTTCTAAAGACACAATATTAGTTAAGTGTCAAGTCAAGTCAGTTCAATAGAATTTGTTCGGCATTATGGAAGTGTAAGGGGACAGGAACATGGAACTGGGTCGATTGAGGGACCCGCGCCTGGTTCTGAAGACCTGCATTTGGCATCTTTCCCCCTTGTCAGGCAAAGCTCCTCATGCCTTCTAACCGCCAATCTCTACAGTAGAACCAATTCCCCTTCGAATGACCTTGCCATGTGTGTCCACTACCTGATGACCAGCAATGTTCAGGTCCGCCACATGGAGACCAGTTCTCCTTTTGATCCTGTGCGCAACGTGCCCGTGAACAGAAGCCCACAGGAGGGCATGGATTTAACACCCACCACCTTAAGACCAGTGGTGGGTCTCCCCAAAGACATAGCATCACTATGGTACTCGTCGTTCTGTAGTTTAGAGTAGACTGATGAATACAGATGACATTTATCAAGTGAGACTGCACCTGTCAGGCGTTTTTGAAGTCAAGCAGCACCCCACATCATGATACGCAACGAACCGCTTGGTCTCGATTTTTCTGGGTGAGTGATTGTTCGGAACCATTTGCAAGTGTTTGCCACTTTGGAGGGGTGACAAATAGCTTATGACAGTTCAATACAGCTCATAGCTTCAGAGACCAGCTGCTTTGAGATTCGGGTTCCATAGTCATGGGCCCCATCAAGCCTGAAGTACTACTCCTTTCGTAATTCTAACAGCCGGGCACATCGCTGCCTCGTGGTTTGTCCAGGAGGCAGAAGCGATGCTCAGGCAGGCGCTTCAGGAGCTTATCCAAGAGGCGCGCCGAAAGCAAAACCGCCAACTGGACTGAGTTGGCAGAGTTTGCCGTGACATGTGCTGACATGTTTTGATTTGAAGCTAGGCTTTGCATCGAAACTCTGCATGTCCTGGTGGCGCCAATTCATGCCCCTTCATCGTGCAAGGCAAAAAGCATCAAATTGCCTGCGGGCAAGAAACCTGGTGCAGCAGCTTTTCAACCGACACCAAAGTTTACCTCACTTTGCAAGGCCTGATCTTTGCTGGGAACAACGTGCTAACAGATGAAGTCTTGTGATGTCTTGCAGGAGGAGGTTCGCATTTCTTGCTCCGATTATGATATCTAACCAACTGAAGTCCCTTCCGGTTGTCCAAATTGAGCAGCGTCAAAACCCTCCATCTAAGAACAAAACCATGGGGATGAAACTAAGCTTAGCCCGCGGAAGTGAAACCAACGTCCGCGGAAGCGCTTGCGGAAGCGGAAGCTGACCGATCGCGAAGCGCCGCGGAAGACGAATTCAATGAGAAAGTTCATGAGCTTCTTTCCGTGGAAGCCCCGCGGAAGCAGAATCAACTTACCAATCATCCACGGAAGCTAAAACTGTGGTCGTGGAAGCAGCGCGGAAGACACGCGGACATGTAAGAGTAGAAGACAACGGCACAAGGGTTTTCGCCACCGCTCAAAAGTCAACTCAGTTTCCTTGCATGGACTATTTGCGAACTCTTGTTTGCCACGGGATGTTGACTTTTGCAGCAGAGATCTCTGCCGAAAGATGAAGCCCTGTAGCTCACACGTGACCTTGCATAGCTGGCAGTGACACAACCGCTGTCTTCGAAGTCATTTTGCTTTGGTCGTCCTGGTCAGGAGCTGTCGGAATGCCCTACCGCACAGAAGGGTGGTGGCATGAGCCTTGTTTGCATTCTTTCACCTCCGGTACTTCAACATCCAACAATTATATAATTCCCCTCAAGAAACACCATTTCTCCAAAACCCTTGGCCAATAGGCCCTCACTGTGCAATTCTCAGGTTCAGCTGCAGTCATGACTCGGGATAGACATCTTGAAAGTGAGCGCTATCATGCGCTATCACTGTTTCACCGTTGGCAATATAGTATATCATATCCGTGTACTTCACCGGGCCCATCAACTTTAGTTTGACATGCCTCATGTTTGTTGTTTTAGTTTCCATCGAGTTTCCACCCCTAGTTGAGTGTACCATATGATATAATATAAATATCATATGAATATCATATGATATCCAGGTAAGTGCTGAAGATTCGCCCTGGTACCATTGTTTTTCTGGAAAACACCATGGCATGGCACGGCGGTCTCATGACCTCCGAGGATTGGAGATCTTGGATGGCTTCAGCCCGACGAGCTCAAGAGCCGCTTTGGACCTGCCTTTTCCGAGGCTGCAGCGGCTGCACCCAAAAAGTGGGCCTCAGGGAGCCATAAATTCCACAGGTGGATGTTGAGTTCATTCTTGTTGGCAGTAAACGGTCCCATTTCATCCCGCCCTTGTTTTGATCTTGTTGGATTGTGGTGATGTAGCGAGATGTGTTATTGGGAGTTTGATGATGCCAAATTAAATGACCAAGAGTATCAAGAATGATGAGTGAGGGTAGGAAATCCATTAAAATCCACCCACATGGGGATGCAACCAGCACCAGTGTGTGAAAAATCACGACCGAATCGCTACAAATTTTCGCCAGGCTGTGAAGAACCTCAATCCGGGGCAGTGGAGTGACTCGGAAGCTTGCACCACGGGGGGGAAGCGGTGGTGAAGGATGGAGGACTAAGGAAAGTTATGTTACTGCACTGCTCATCCACGGGCTATGCAATGATGATGCAGAATAGAATTGAATAGATGAAGGCCATATAAGGCTACTCTCTTGCAAGTATAAGTTGATAGCGCAATCATATGATTTGTTTTCCCCAGAACATTTGCTTCATTAAGTTTCTGGTCAGAATTCAACTGTATGAGGTGATTTGGCTACATCCGAGATGGGCATTCACATCTTCCAGCGGATTGCTTGAGCAGCTCGCTGCATGTCTCACACCAGGGAGCCTAGCGAGCATGGAGGCCTCTGAACTCTGAGGCCCCACATAGCAGCTGCCTTCGGCAGATCAACTGCGTGGATAAATCAGTTCGTTTTCTGGTTGTTGGATGCTTTTTGGTGAACAGTTTTTTTTCATGATTTCTGGAGGAGGTTGATCAGAAGCTGCCTTTTGGAAAGGCAACATCAAGGAAGTATAGCTATACATGATGGCACATGTCATTTCCGCACATCTACACTCATTTGGGGCATTGCTTTCCGCGAAATTTGGGACAAGTCTTCCTCAGGACCTGAAGTCATACCATGAGAACATCATGGCAGAAACAAACTCCACTAGTCAACGAATGTAGGAATTGACTTTGGCAGGACAAGGGTGCTCATGGCTTACACTTTCCTTGGAATGACTCACAAGACTGCTGCAAGAACCAATCCGTCCCAGCATCTAACAGCAGTATGCTACTTGATCACAAACATGTCCCCGAGACCTCAAACGAGACAAAGGAACGTTCTGGAGGGATTGACAATCAATCTATTCAAATCTCAGATCTGACCGTCCTTCAAATGTTGAGCTTTGCGGTGCCTCCAGCGTCGCCATGGCAACCTTTGGACCAGACCTGCCACCTCGAACAGGTCATCATGAGTTGCAAGTGCTGGATGTTCATTTTGCAAGAAGAGCTCAACGTCGTTTAGCTCAGAATGCTGCTGCTGCACGCGTAGAGACTTCCTCTCCTCTGGAGCTTGAAGAAGCCTGCCTCGATGATCCTCCTGCCGATGTGATTTCAAGTGATGAAGATATTTCTGTCGTAACCGGACCCACACAGGCGCAGCCATCAGGTTCATCACGCGGTCGCTCGCGTTCGCGTGGCAGACAGAGCGGCATGGCTTCGAGTGGCCCAATTGATCTTGTGGAGTTGGACCCACCAGGAAATGATGAGTCTGCAGCCTCAGCGCTCCCAAGTTTCTACGTGCATACATTTGAGTATGGCGATATGGCCAGGTGTTGCAGTTCATGTCGTGAGTTCTTTCTGCCAGGTCAACTTCGCTTGGGACTCCTTTTGCACTCAGCACTAGAGGATGATGAAGCCATTTGGATGCACGCACCGCGCTGCTTGCGCCGTGGCAATTTCGAAGTTAGCTTGTTGGAAAGTGTGGCCTTTGATACCGACCTTTCTGATCAAGTCCGCGCTCGAGTCTTAGAGGAACTCGCAGCAATCAATGCTCGTCACACTGAAGCGCGCTGGCCTGGTCAAGCACGGGTTGCAGTACAAGCCACCAAACCTTGGCATTGTAACATTCAACGTTTAGATGAACAGATGGATCCTGCCTGGTCCGTTGCTTGGTCTGTGGTTCGGGTTCCTCTTCCTGTTGTGCAATCGGAGCCTGCCTCTCGGCCAGGGTTGGCCGCCCGAGCTGCCAGATCCACCTTGCATGCAGCCCTCGAGGCTCGCTGGGCGGCCATTGATGCACAACTAGAAAGGGCCGATGATCTTACACGTGATGATCAGATCCCCGATGCCTTAACACAGCTGGCACATGCATCCCGTCCAGATGATATCAACGATTTGTTGGCGTCAGTTCCTTGCCAGAAGTTGGAGGTGGCATGCCAGGAGCCATGCGCAGTTTGTTATGAGGAAATGGTGGTGGGTGAGGAAATTCGGCGCCTACCGTGCCTGCACAACTTTCACAGGGCCTGCATTGATCGGTGGATCAAGGTGAAAGCCACCTGTCCCTTAGACAATCTCAACGTCAGGGACCTCATCGCCAAGCAGAGGGAAGGTATGCAAGGTACCAGTGGCCCACTTGGCTCATCCCAATGATGGCGGTCAGGAGCCATTTAAAAAGTCCAGGACTAACTGGAAGGATCACTGTGCAGATGGCATCGCTGTCAGCTGGCGAGCAGGCTTGATATGCGTAATGCCGAGGTTCCCTGAGATATGTATGTGGTCAGTGCGGCAAGCGGAAGAGGTATGAAGAGGTCTGGATCAGCTACTTGATTCCTCTTGGAGAGACTTGCTACAGTCATGGAACTGATGGAAACCAAGCGCGTTGAAATGGAACTCGAATAGATGTCCATCTTTCATCATCTTTGGTCATTTGTCGTGGCACCTGGAGGTGAGACAACTTGAGAGCAACGACGCCTCAGCGGTCAGTGTTTAGTTGGAAAAAGACATGGCCCACCACCTCATGTTTTCATATGTTTTCCAAGTTTACTCTTATCCGTATTTGCTTCAGATACTTTAGCACCCTTCGGGACGTGAATCCTGTAATCACTTGCTATACCACATTAACATACATTTACACTTGCCATGGGCTGCAAAGAATCAAGTTGAAAACTCACGGGCAGGGGGCAGGTGATGCTGGGTGCTTCCCCACAAAACTTCCGAGGCCGATCGCGGGAGATCGCCGAGGCTGGGTGTCAACAAATTCGGCCAATGCACAGGCGAACCAGGAAATCACGCTATCAAAGCTATCATGTGGAAATGAAATGAACCGACTGACTAAAAAAGGCGAGAGAAAAAACATAGGTTCCTTGCACCCACACACACACACACAGTTGCCGCTGCAATGGCTTTGGTGCGACCTTCCAATTGCAAGCTTCAGCAGTAATTGAGGGAGATCTACATAGTTTATGTAGTTTTCCAGCTGACAGCACTCAACAAAAATCATCAATTCTTCACTGGCAAAGGCAGGTCGGTTTATTAGCTGGACATGTGAGATGTGCTTCTGGCTTGCACTGAACTCAGGCTCAGGAATAGATAGAAAGCCGGGCGATAGCGGGGCCAATTCTGCATGTCAGAATCACTGCTGGGTGTGCATTGGACTAGAGCTTCCAATGTCGTTGTCAGGAGAGCGAAAGAAGAAGTGAAAGATGACTTCAGCCCTCTCTCTGATGTTGAATTGGCAGACTTTCAGTTGGAAATGCTTGAGCCTCCGCGGGAGGAACGGCGAAAAAGCCGTCAAATTTCCAGTTTGCGGGAAAATCGGAGCAAGACTTGCAGCTGCTGAGAAGGGTTTCTCATTGTAAGTCTGGAAGCCTAATGGCTCCCAACCAAGTTGAAAGACCCATGAGAAAGGTGAGCAAATCGAAGGAAAGGATCGATCTAGGCACAAAGAGCGCCAAAGTTGCCAGCATGCTGGGAGAGTGCCTTCAGATTGCAAACTTTCGATTGCTGGCCACCGCTCGGGAGGTATCCGATAAGCTCTCGGCCAGTTTGCAAAACACTCGCAATCCTTCAGTTTGGCCAGCGCATATGGCGCCAATGCTTCACTGGGCTCCATCAGCAGCAGCTTCGTCCCCAAGGAAAATTATACAACCCACACCCTGCCCGTTGAATGGTTTGACATCAAACTTGTGAAGATGCACGCCTTCAATGAACGGCTGGAGCGGAAAGTCAAGAGCGACATGAATCACAATGATCCTGAGATGCTCCATCTAGCTTTTCATGAGGCAATGGATGAAGCTCGACGTATTCAGGCGCAAACTGTCACGGCCAAAAATGAAGTTCGCCGGCTCAGCGGTTGGTGGCTCTCCAAAGGGCACGTCAAAGTGCCACGTTGAATGCTCGTGCCCACCGTGCCCACAGTCCGCAAAAAGGTGGCAAGCCCCAGTCACACTGCCGACCATTGTGGTCAGTGGGGAATAGCTATTGGATACCCAGT
Organism: Symbiodinium sp. clade C Y103; assembly: GCA_003297045.1. Taxonomy (NCBI): domain Eukaryota; class Dinophyceae; order Suessiales; family Symbiodiniaceae; genus Cladocopium; species Cladocopium sp. clade C. The sequence goes on along the minus strand of BGPT01001214.1, from coordinate 171,678 downwards.
GTTTGCTCCAAATGGACACAGATTGTATAGATAGCCTTGTGCTTGTTCAGCGCCGAGGGCGTGAATCAATCCAAATTTCGGCCAAGCCGAGGATGCAAATTAATCCAAATGACTTGTTTTGTGTTGGTGTTTTCGGGGAAGTTGAAGGTCTCACCCAAGCCAAAGAGCAAAATTTGCAGGAGTTCAGCTGCCAGATGCCGCAAAATGACGAAACCAGATCATCAGTGGGATGAGCTTGTTACTCAGCAGGTAGCTGTTTGTGTGTATGGGCACAGCTAGTGGAATGGTGGGAGCTTTGGTCATTTTGCGATCTTTCTCGAGGCCCATAGCAACAAACCCACGCATGGCTGGCAGCTGAGGGGCAGAAAGTGCTTTTGGTCAGAAATTGAGGCTTTGTTGATCAATTGGAGCCAACACCGAAGATGGATATATTGACTCGGGTTAAAAAAAAGAGATCAGGGTAACATGATTTGAAATGATATAAATACAAAATGCATACACACACACACACATATATATATATATATTATATGCGCGTGTGTGTGTGTATATTATATTGATACAACTGAGGTGCACAATCGGGCAAGGAAACCCTTGCCCTTCTATACCGATATTGACCCTCGCACATGCCAATGCTATGCGTCAAAATTGTGCCCCAGCATTTGTGATCAACCTTTCGCTTCACCATAATACATATGGGTCACCCGTTGCAGTCTTGTTCATGCGCCATCCAATTCTTCTCAGCCAAAGACTTCTTCATGCTCAAGATTTCCGGTCGGATGCATGATATACTGTATCATATATACATCTCCAACACGTATGCAATTCATTCAGAGTACCAACCATGGCACTACTACTTTGATCTATATACTTTGAAACCATGGAGTGCGGCTTGGCCTATGGTGTGGCCAGTGCGGCCGCGACATATGGCTTCGGAGGTGCGAGCGCGGGCGCTGCTTCCATGGCAAGCGCAGCAGCTGGTGGGAGGTGTGGCAGCAGTGTAGTCATTCCTACAGCAGCTTGATGCAAAGCCTGCGGCAAATGTCAGAGCCCGAGGATCCAACGACCGGTGAGGTCAGACCGTCTGAAGAGACGCTGGTGCAACCATGGTTGCTCCAGCAGGGTGCTGCATTCTGCCATTGGAAACGTAGGGCTTCGAAAAGAGATGTTTGCCATGTGTTTCGGTCGAAGTCCTTGGTAAAGGTGGCGCTCTGCATGACTCAGGTCCGGACCCTTTTGGGGCCGAGACTCAAGGGGTACTGGACGTTCTGGGCCTGAGTCATGTAGAGCGCCACCTTCGTAAGTCGGCCTGGCTTTGTACAGGAATGCTTTTGAGATTAGGTATGTCCCTGGACATCTTGGGCACCCGGGACGTGACCACCTGCGTGCAGCATTTGTCCAGATACAGCCAGTTTCTCAACAAGCACAAACACATTCAGAAGCTTGTAGATTTGGGCAGCCAATTCTTCGCGGAAAGCATGAACTGCCATTTTTGTATGCACCGCATTCTTTCACATTCTAGTTGTTTGGATGGATTGTAGGACTGCACTTAGATTTCTAGTGTTTCTTTGAACTAGGTTGGCTTCACATTTAGATGGAATGTTGGCACGACATCATTTGCCACTGAGGGGGGCGTTTTGTTTTTTTCTCTATTTGTAATGGTTCCAGGCCGCCCCAAATCCCTGCAAATCAAGAGAATCCCTTATTTGGATGATCGTTGTGACCAGCAATGGTTTGGAAGTCCCAAGGCCACATTGCCACACCAATACCAGATGATAAGTGGGTTGTTGTCACCACCATGGTTGTGCAACCAAAAAAAAATACAAAGTAAAGCACCATGAACCATCACCAAAATATAGAAAAAATACCAAATTACTAAATTGAAATGATAAAATCATCCCATTACATCCCACCACTACAATGTCGGGTCCCCAAGATAGCTATATAAGTCGTTTTTCCCCACCTGCCATGTGAGGGTTTTTAGATTCTAGATTCTAACGAGACTTCCCGGAGGAACAAATGAACCAACGAACCAACCCACCAACCAACCCAGCTGGGCCCGAACCCTATGCCAGATAAAACGCCAGAATCTATCTGATGGAATGCCAGAATTCATTAGGTAAAGTCGTTCATGTTCTTCTCTGCATGTGGCATGTCGGCAAATATAGTGTTGAATTGGAAAGTCTGTCTTGTTTTGGGGATTGATTGCTTACGAATTGCGAAACTGAAGTTTTTTGCATTGGAAGATAGGCAGACATTGATTGTTCTATTTCAACCCTGTGTGTGTGTTGAAATCTGCGTGTTTTTTTGCAAGTCTGCAAGTTAGTGCGTTTTTTTGAGGGGGGAATCAAAACATCTTCCGGCAGGAAATGTCCAACAAGAACTGATCGAAACCCGCGGTCAAAAAATGACAAGCCCCTTCCAACAATATTTTGCTCAGCACATTCTCTCTTCTTATCACTTCCTTTATTCTTTCGCATGTGTGTGAAATGGAGGGAGGTGCTTTGAGTTTCCAACACTAGTGACGCAGACATTTCAAAAGATGCATTTTTGAATAGACACAATCACAAATCACAACCAGCGCATGTTTATTCATTTGATTGGTTGTGCATGCATGCACATTAAATTCAGTTGTGTCTCCGGTCATAAATTCACTGACCAGAAGATTTGACAAATCATTTGTTTCCTGGGATTCATTGCAACACTATCAAAAAATTGTTGTCTACGCAACATTGTTTGAAAATAGTAGGTAGGATTTGTGTGAAGAGCGTGAGGTTCAAGTCTCTGCAACAGATACCTTGAAAGGGTACAGAATTTGTTTGAAAGTGATGCGAAGCCGTTTTGGGCAATGGCACATTGATATAAAGTAGGATCCTTCTATGTATTTGAAAGAGTATGTTATTGTTTTCAGAATGCGTGTTATAGGTCATATTTTTTCCCCTTCAATATGAGTAAAACATTTGATTGAAAAACACATTCCTTTCAAGAAATGAAATATGTTTCTTTAAGGAGCATGCACCCCTTCAAAAATATTGTTGCGTCCGTACTGGTGACGTTGGGTATTTTGCACATCGGCCTCAAAACAGGTATTTTGCACATCGGCATCAAGAAGATGCGACATTGTCCAAGTTGTCTCCTGCACAAGGTGTTTCCCGTAGGTCAAGAAGAAATTACTTGAAGAAGTTAAGAGCGTGGCATCATGCAACAGAAGACATCCCCCGTAGCATCAGTTTCGTCCGGAAGTCAAAATAAATGTTATTCAGCCCCACCCCACCCAACCCAAACCCCCTATGATGTCACATAAATCATTCCCACCGTAGCACAAGCGCAGTGTGCAAGTGAACATGGACGATATTGCCCCACCCCACCCAGCCCTAACCCAAACCCACCCCAAGCAAAAACATGTCAATTTCCCCCGCGTCGTTAATAAGGCCGGCAGCAAAAACAAGGAAGGCTGAACTGTTTCAAAAGGAATACCACTTTTCAAGAAGAGGTTGCAGGGAATCCTGCTTATGAACATAAATAATGTACTGTCTTGAAGGAGAGTTGGAGTCTGTAAGCAAAACAAATTCTTTAAACCGGGGCTGATTTTTGTCAAGGAATGCTGCATGTGCGCATTGAATACTGGATTTTGTGATAGGAATTAGTGTTAGCCTTTTAAAGGAATACTATTCGATAAACCAGAGTTTGAAAAGAAGGTTACACTTCAACAGGAAGGAATTCTAAATTTGTATGGACGCTGCTTCTAGAAACACCTTAATGATCTTAATGCCTTACGGGAACGAAACAAGTGGGAATTGTGGCCACAAAAGATGTGTTCATTTATATTAATATTGATATGTATTTAAAGACTGCATGCTTGAAAGGCCAAAAAATAATCCTGAAAATCAAAGAAAAAACAACTACTGGCAAAAAATGTTCAAAATATTGGTGGGAAAAACATGTCCTGAGCTGTGGCCTGCATTTATAGTACGTGTATGAGAATCAAAGGAACTCATTCCAAAAAAACGAAGTGAAAGAAATATATAAATGATATTTAATAAGGGTTACCACTTCGAAACTTTGTTGATTTTTTTTAGTGGGATTGAAACCTCAGGTGATATGTGTCTCTACATCTCGAAAATTGACAAAAGATCGCACTGCCACAACTACCCGGTCTGTATAGTACACTCGTCACAGAGGGAGGTGCGGCCAGATGCGGTGCTCAAGGAGGCGTGTTCCTGTAAGGAGTTCACGCCGGGCAAAGCATATTGGGTGCCAGCTGGCAAAGTTCCAGCCAGCGCAAGCACATGGCACATGATGAAGGCGGATGCCGCGGGAAAAAAAAGGGTACAAGCACGGCATGGCACGGCAGTGATTTAGTGTTTCACTTTTCAAGCCAGAATTTGTCCATGCCACTTCAGTACCTAGATAAACTTTTGCCCATCGCTGACACCAAATCGCTGATGCCAACACTGAAGCTTCTGTGCAATTTCTGCTCAGGGCTCACCATCACCTGTCCCGCAAGGGCTGCAAAAGCCCAAGAGACGCTGCACTGGTTGTGGGAAGTGGATGCAGTTCCATGCTAGACAGCTGGCCCATGTTCAAACACCAATCATGGAAAGAAGCATCCCCCAGCCCGTCATCAATCCCCATTCCCCTCGCATAAATCCCGAGGAGGACGTGGCATGACATGGCGTATGCTGAGGCACGCTGCGCCCAGAATCATGGTGCCTGCCATGCCCAATGCGTCCAGGCATGGGAAAGTGAGGAGCCATTGAGCTCTTTGTATTCGGAGTTTGGTGTCCAATCGAAGAACATATTCAGAAACGCCCCACCAAGAGTCACCAGTCTGGAAGGCTGGAAGGACCTACTGTAATTAGCAAGAAGCTGGACTTTTTTGGCAGGAAACAATGTTCCAAGAAGTCATCTCGGGATAGGGCATGTTAGATTGCAATATATTGCAATGCTTCCTGGACAAGGTTTCTACGCTATTTTATGCACGGACACAACACATCACAAAGGGGTCCTGGCTGCATCCACCTGCGACCATTTTTGTGATGCTGTGACATGTCGATTCGCCGCCCCTGGCATGGCATTTGCATGCTACCGCTGGATCAATTTAGAATCAGAGGCATAAAGATGCCTCACTGAGCCGCAAAACCAGCGCTGCAAAACGCGACATACTGCATTTCCAATGCTGAGCAACACCTTAGGCGTTTCGACTTGAATAGGCTCTGGGGATCGCAAAATGATCAGATATGCAATGATGCTGAGAGCAGCCATCCAATACAGACCATTGCACCGCAATACTTCCAACAGTTGCTGCACTTCTGGTTTCCCGTGTCTCAGAGGGATGGCAACACCAGGCTTTCCGTGTGGGATTTGAGGTGGGTTTCAGCTTCCCACAGGATCAATGTAGACTGCTGCTGCCGGAATTTGGTGCTAGCTCTCAGTAACATGGCACTTGAACAGTTTTGAACAGCTTGCTCCTGATTTGGAAACCATTGGGAGTAAAGCCCTCAGCTAGGCGGAGGCAGACTTGGTCAACGAGAGAGAGAGAGAGGGAGAGAGAGAGAGAGAGACAGAGTGAAGGTAAAGATGAAGTTTGTAGCGAGAGAGGTGAAGACACAGAGAGACGGGGAATTGGAAAAAAAACTGTCGTCCTCCAACATGTTCAAGACCATTTGGGGGCTATTTGGTGAATTGAGGCTCTATCGAATTCCCCTAGCCCCCTTGCAAAGCAGATCGTGCTGAGAGGTGAGAGTCAGAGCTTGACAGAGGACTTTGATGTTTGACTTGCTGCCATTACCGGCAGCCTGCTGCAGCTACTGTGGCAAGATATTGCACTTTCAGTGTGTGGATGTGCCTAGTGATGGACAGCTGTTGTGCTGCGCGGACATCATCCCTTGTCCTCCCGTCCTCATCCAAAAACAATTCCTTTGCTCCCGTGGCAGACGCTCTTGATCCACAGTCAGAAACCTGCCTAAAATGAGCTTTGAACGGCAGGAGTCCCGGGAGACTCTTGAATCTGCGACCTCAAAGACGGAAGACTCCAGCTTGAAACTTTGGCTAGAATCATTCTGTCCAGAATTCTTGCCCCAATTCCAGTGCACGTTCTGATTTCGATATATTTCGCTATACTTGTCACTGACATAGTCAGTCAGTGACAATGCATACTTTCCATTTGGAGTGGTTGCTGCTGATCAAAGTGATGATGCATCAAGGAGCCCCGCGAAGAGCTCAAAGAGCCGAGAGTCGGTGTTGGTGAAGAAAGGCACCAAGGACGCTGCTGCAGGATGCGTTGACTTGCTGATAAATCGGAGAATAGGAGTGGGACTTCCTGTAAAATGGAAGTCGTCTGTATATAATGATATGGAGTGCAGGGTTTCACGAAAAACTTTGTTCTATGTTGTAGCCTTCTTCCCTTTGAGGACTTTTGTTTTCCTTCGGCTTTGGGGTTTGCTTTGCCGCTGGCTTGTCATTTTGCTTTCAAGGCATCGGGACTGCGCGTTTTGCAGGAGAAGAGGTTTTCGACGAAGGACAAAAAGAGTTCCAAAGCGAAAGGATCAAAAGCCTCCAAAGATTCAAAGGAATCTGGATCCTTGGGGTCCAAAGATTTTGGATCTGAGGCTGGGGGAAGTTGCTGCAAATACAGGGGGCACATGCTACTGCAGAAGGTCAGGCAGCATAGACATAACATTGACATAAAAGAGCCAGGACATTCTTTCAAGGTACAGATACCCGACGGCCGATTGGGAGAGTACAAATATTGGCAGGGGATATTATGCACAGCCAGATGTTTGACCTGGGACACCTACATGGCAAGAATTCTCAGTTTAGAAGAATCTGAGTGTGCACTTTCGCACTGGTACTTCGCGTTCATGAATCCCAACTACGCCATGCTTGCAAGAAGTATCAGTAGGTATCATGATCATTGTCAACTTTTTTGGTCAGAATTCGGGGCTGATGGGCCTCTTCCGTGTTGTCTTTTTGATAACAAGATAGATGAAACAACTCAGTGCAAGCCTTTGAACCCCCACACATTGCCAGGCGCATTCGAAAGAGGTTGCCTGCCTCATAGTGCCTTGGAGCATATTGATATTTCTGGCATTGGACAACTGATGCGCATCAGCTGCAGTTGCAAACCCAGGACCATACATTGAATACCCAGAATGTCGGGGAATGATTTCACCACAAGGAAATACATCGTCAATGCATCACAATCAATCAATGAATGTTTCTCAGTTTATCATAGTTTATCCATGTTTATCCCGTTGCTGTTGAAGGCAGGCATTTACGACTCCTGCACATTGTCAGAGTTCAAAGGTCTGTTTCGACGCATCGGTTTTTTGCGTTGCTGGCGAATCACAACTATTGTGGAATCCATCACATGGCACGAATCCAGGATTCTACAGATGTGTTCTGCCATTCTTCTTCGATTACTGTAGATTTGCATAGATTTGCCTTCGTGGAAACTACTCAAACCATCTCAGATCTAATCTACTAGTTTACTAGTTACTACTTGTCACCGACTCTACTCGTACGTTTCAATATGACTGGCTGCTTGAGGCTGCTCCCTCATACTTGTACAATCTTTTCTGTGCATGGGGAGCATTTGCCCCATTTGCCACTGTGTTCCAGTGGATCACATTTTTTTACACACAATGCATCTGTTTTGGGCGCGTAGATATGATATGATATGATATGCATTGTATTGGATGCCAATGTGGTAGCATCTTGATATGGATATGTGCAGAATACATATTCAGGGGCCAGCATTCGCAACATGTATGTGCTGATGTTGCTCTTGAGTTGTGAGGGAGATACAATTGCAGTGAAACCAGACATGCCGTGAAACTTGCTTTGGTGACATCTATGCTTGTTTCAGGTTGACTTTGACATCACTGCTCCGCCCGAAGGGTTAGAGGAGGACTGGCCGTTGACTGTGCTGGCCATCGAACAGAAATCCTACAATTGAACATGTTGAAGGTGAAGATGCAAAAAATTGCTCGGACAAGGATACCAGTGATCTGTAATATGGGGGGGGTGTTTGCCAGAAGCGTAACTAGAGATGCCCCAGTTGTTGGAACCATTTGGAACCTCAACCAATGATGCCGACACAATTTTATGCACAAGCCTGGATCTCCGTGGGAATATATGTTCAAGCCTCCCTTGAGCAGCGTGGACATACTTCCAAGCAGGGGGATTTGTGTGACATATAGGTCATTTACGAATGAAGGAGGCTGCTGAGCGTAAGCAATGCTAAAAACTCTGGAAGGGCTGTGCACATTCGTTGAAAGGCCGCAGGCATGTGACAATTGAGTCGTTCTGTACAAGCGCGCGCAACGTTGCATCCACAATGCGAGGATGAATTCTTTGACATCCCTGACAGCGCTGCTGCACGCATCGCTGACCTCAAGGCATGGAGACAAGAACAATCCCCAGAAATGTCATGAAATTTCCAGAAGGAGGTTTCAAGGAAATAATTACACCACTGAGGTGCGCAACTGATGAGAAATGACTAGAAATGGACCCCAGGCTTCCCGGCCTGGCACAGCACAGGCAGAGTTGGCAAAGCCGCACAGCGCCTTATGGCTTCGTAACTTAGCTACACAGCTCCAGAAGATCAACGAGATCCACTCCCCAGAAATTTCTTCTTGAGCATTGTGTTAGCCATGTTACAGCCATGAAATTGTGCTAAGTTGAATCAAAATGTATGTGAGATGATGCTGTCCATTTTGGGATAACTCTTGGCTGAAAGATGGGGGCCATGTTTGGCCATTGGAGCTTTGGAACTCCCCGGGCGGGAGCCAAGGTCTCAAAGATCGCCTCGAACGGGCCATCGGTGGCGATGCCATGAAGCCGGGCAACCCGGTGACATCCTGTCTGCAACCAGATGGTCATGGGAATTTCATGGAATTTTCATAGGGGGCCATGAAGATTTTTTGTCTGGTTTGTATAGGAAGAATATGGAAAAGAAATGAAGAGAATATAGCAAATAGATGTAGATAGTAATACGCATATACATACATACCAGTGGACATAAGTGGACATAAGTGGACAAGAGCTAAGCACACGCAGGTTTGTCACGCGAAAGATCATGACTGGGTACAGCGAAGTGGCAAGTATTTTCATGGCGTTGGGCTAACCTGGGTTGCGGATGGTTGCGGGACATGATGTGAAGGACATATGACGTTCCAGAAGTAGCTCGTCCTCAGACGAAGCAGCTTGGACTTTAATTTGGGGGGGTGCCTCTCCAGCTGAAACAAGGACAATTCGATTGCGAGACCGTCACCCACTGTGGGGAACAATGAATCAGAATGACCAGACACGTTGTTTTTCTCCTTAGGAGGTGTATCCTCTCAACGGTTTATGTTTGAGTGGCCCGTGAAACATCGTTTCAAGTCTGAACCACAGATATCAACTTCTGGGGTCGAGCCTAGGACCAAGTACAAGATGGACTTCACAATCCAAGATGAACTGAACCTCCGTGAAGCTCCAAAAGATACTGGCAACGCCTACTTTATGAAGGGCTTCACATCGCGCCTTGGGATTGAAAGATGTTCATTTCGACAAGTCTTTGGTCATCCTTTGGGTTCATTGTCACGCTCGATTTCCTTTCAGTCACAGCTTGGTCAGTGCTTGAAGTATTTTGAAATGCAGCCAATTCTTGAAAGGTTCGGTTTGCTTTGCTGATTGGAACCTTATCTTTCATCGATTTTCCCATGGTTTCCTAGGTGATTCCCATTTTTAGGTCCTGAGTTCTCAGCCGGCTTCAGGCAGACAGCGCCATTTATGGGTGTGCGACCCAACCTACTTCCGATGATCTCCCAAGACAAGGTCACCATCGACAAGGCGATGCTGCCGGCGTTGTATCAACCCTTCCGGAAGGAACGGGAACATCCCTATGGCAGGAGCCTCAGGAGGCTGCAATAATGGAAGATTCTATAGACATAGAATATCACAGAATGACACAGGCATGATGCAAAATGAAACCGAATAGAATAGAATCGTGAAAATTGATATGAGTTAACTGATTGAACCGCATGAGCTACAGACTTACAAATAGTTGCATCAATGGAGCTGCTTCTTTGGTTGAGATTCTTTGTGGGTTTGGGCAGCTGAAGTCTTGCTCCCACAGTTTTCATGATGGGGAGTCTGGGCCTGCTTGGAGATCGTACATCGGAAGATATGAGAACAGCAACGACTAATGGCTGTTTTTGCATCTCCTGGAGCAGCAGAATGGCTGTGCCGAGCGAATCCGAGCGGTTCTTATCCAGGTCTGGAGGAGCCATCTGTTTTGCTTCCTCGCGGGGCACTGAAGCAACCGCCTGAAGTGGAGGAACGAATTTTCAGGCTTGTGACACAGGACTGGGGGACTGAGGCAAGTGGGGACACCAGGTATACGGAGAGCAGCATCAAACATGGATTCCACATGATTCCATCAACTGTTCGAATCTGCTAATCTGGTGGAAAGTAGACCGCAGCGGAAAAGTGTGCGGCTTCTGTTGGTTTGTTTGACACCTGGGGACATGATCAACGCCATGATCAACCTTCTGCACATGTCTGCATCCTTCTACGTCACTCCAGGAGGTGCCTGAGCCCAAGGCCACCGTGATCCCACGAACCTTTGAAAAGGCAGGGATAGGAATGGGTCCCGACCAATGGAATCGGTGGGATAGATGGAACATGTCAGGAAGATGATAAGGTTGATAACTTGTTGATATAAGTGATGTGCAGGTTGCCAGTTGCTGCTACGAGTTGTTGAGCACACCTGAGTAGGGCAACACCAACACGGTTCTGCCCACGCATTGTGATGTATGATATGATTTGATTGATTAACATTGATTATTTGGATTTATTTGGCGAAAATTCACTATATTTCATTACCTACATCACATTTCAACATTTAGCACACTCGAAAAGAGAGGAACACGAAATGAGTTTGACTAAAATTGAATTTGTCTGAAAATTAGGCACGATTTTTTTCATGAAATTAGGAAACTCCTGATTGATGGAGACATTATTGCACAGTGCGCACGCAATATCATGAATATGCTGTGCTTGACGCTGATATTATGCAACTCATGTATGCGGCACGTTGCAGTACAGAGGTGCCTCTTCTTGACAAATGTGTTTTGACTATATGCCTTCTCTGTGAACTACTTCAGGGCTTTCGCAGAGATAAGGGCAAGTGACTACAAAGGTAATGCTATAATTACTTTTGAGCGCAACTAGTCAGATCAGTTTTAAAAGGTGGCTGTATCAGTGTTTCGGCGATGCCAGCTGCACTTTCAAAGCAAAGCAAGAGCCAAATGCCTTTCACATTTTTTCTTGACTCTCTAAAGTCGCTCAAGCATTCACCTCAAAAGTCATGGGAACCGTCAGCACATCTCCATGCCCGCCCACTGGGCCCACTTGCGCCGCAGGCACCTCAGGTTCAGCCGCCTCGGCGCACTCAATGAGTTTCACCGAGAGCTGCAAGCGCAGGGGCTTGAACTATCCATGAATATCCCAATCCTTGTGAGGTATGTGTTTTGCAAGGTGTGGCTGAGATAGCTGGTCATGCTCTTCAGACTCAAGAATGGTGCTTGGGTTTTACGATGTAGCGTTTTCTCAGCCAATCTTTTTCAGACTTGAGGCACAGAAGTGTGGATGGGGGACCTAAGTATGGATGGCCTCGAGATTTTAGGCAGTCCGCTGGGGCGACACAGACTGGCCAGGAGAGCAGAATTACCCGGAAAAACCGTCTTCCAACCGTGCAACAGCCAGTCAGTCAGCTCCTCTATATAGGAATTGTGGGACTGAAGCCAGGCGAACCCCTTTCTGGCAAAGCCAAGGGGGTCCAATCAAGCATGATACTGAAATTAAGGTGGGTGACATCATGAATTTGATCAATCAACGTGCAGCTAGGTGCTGTAGCTCGGAAGGACCACGCAGCTGTCAAGCCCAGAATCCTCAGTGTTTCTTCAGAAAGCACTTCCTGTCATCCACCGCCGGGAAAGTCGGTGCCAGTGACGCTCCGCAGAAAAAGATGAGAAGAACACAAAACAACCTTGGCCTCACATCAATTTTTGTCAGTCTTGCTGATTCCCCTACTCAGCCCAAATCGGTTTAGATTTCTGGCCTGTGAGTTTTGCTATATTTTGTTTGCCATTGAGTCACTATTGGCACAGCAGGAAAGCAGAAGATGGCATCCCCTTGACAGGCGGATGGCATCCCCTGCCGCGGCACCCTCGCCAGCCATGGCCCACAGATGTCACACATCACAAGCTCCCAAAGTCAAATGCTCGAAACAAACTGATTGCAACATGTTGGGTCAACCGTAGTGGTTCGCCGGGAAGTGAGCATTGTTGCTGAGCTCCTGACCATGCGGGGGAGGTGGGGGGGGAGTAATAACGTTCATGCATCTTGCGTTCCATGAAGATCATTCATCAAGTCGAGACTTTTCAGGATTTTGGAGAAGTGTATCATATGCGAAGATTGTGCACGTGTATCTGCAGCCGTTTAGTATGAGCAAATTCACTGGTATTTGCAGTGTTTTTCATTGTTTTCATAGTTGCATATTAAAGATTTGTCCATGTTCAGCAATGATTTTTAGCAGAAGGCTCACTCATACGGCAAGCGATCAATTGAACCAAACATTCGAACAAGTCATCGAAACTCAACATGGCTCCGGCGCAAGACTACCTCTAATGTTGAGATTACAAACACAACTTTCTCATTATTTCCAACATGTCCCAACTTCACATTCACACAGATTTTTCCGCCAGATCTGGCAAAAAAATCGTGTGCGCAACAAATAAAACTGGTTCTAAAAATAATTCCTGAACATGGAAAGATGTTTCATGTGCTACCATGAAAACCATGAAAAACACTGCAAATACCATTGAAATTGCTCCTACTAAACGGCTGCAGATACACATGCACACATTTTGACATATGACACACTTCTGCAAAATACACATGAAGTTCGGCAAACCATTGCGGCAAACCCAACATGTTGCAATATATTGATCGCAGACGCACAAATATGTTTTAGCATGATGTGTATACATTTGTAAAAAAAATATACACAGTTCCACACACACACGTATATACAGATATACATATAGACATGCATAAAGACATACATATCTGCATATCTAATCAAATCTGAACTAAACTTAATAAGGCTGATCTTATTGTAAGATATTTTCATTTGATATCTTCTTATATTTTTTCCAGTCACATCTTGTTCATACCGTATTCATATCTTATTCATATCCTATTTAATGATCTTATTCATACCTTATTCATACCTTATTCAAACCCATTACTGTAATATCTTATTCATATCTTATTCATATTTGACTATCTTATCTTTTATCCGACTATCCGAAACTCATTGATATCTTACTTATACAATATATTATCTTATCTTATCCTCAACTTGTCTTATCCTATCTTATTTTATCTGGTCTTATCTTGCTGCTACCTTAGCTTAGCTAAATTTATCTTATCTTATCTGATCTTATCTTGCTGCCATCTTGTGTCCCTATCCTATCCTATCTCTCTTGATTGGCACCTATCATTTGCATTTTCTGCGGGATGATTCAGGAATCGAGGGCTGCGTCCTCATTGCACAACAAGTTGGTCGTTGAAAGTTCTGGTCGCTGTGGACTTGGCACATTCGTCTAAGGTTGCCAGCTACACGGGGGTCATGCGCTCTGAGTCGATGTGCCCAGTTGGCTCATATCAAGAGAGATGCGCCGAGTTGCCCTTTTGGGCATGCATGGCGCAGGACGTGAAAGTGAAAGTGGTTGGACATGGAATTAGGATGGTTTAGGTTGGCATCATGCTAATATGTGGGAAGTATCAACAACACTTGACACATTCTCCTTGCACCCTGCTGTTTCGCGTTTTTCGCATCTCTTGGTCTTCCTTGTTCCCCACACTTCAGCAAATTGGCACTGCCGAATTTGTAAGGCGGGCCCTGACAAGAGAGGAGATGTTGCAGCCAGAGACCCAGTGAGCACAGAATAGTCCCGTCTACTCGCCAGATGCTGCGTGCTATTGCGTCTAGCCGATGAATGTGATGCACCATCTCCACCAATTTCATGATCTTTTCATGTTTTATGGCAGTGTCCTTTCTGGTTGGAAAAAGTTGGAACCTTTCAAGCGGGTGCCGTCCTAAGGACAGGCCGCTTGCTGCCTAAGGTTCGTTCCTCAGCCATGGCTTCAGGGCCTGAGGAGCTGTTTGCAAACTGCAAAAACCTGTACAGTTAAGCCAATTTTTGCACCCGGCTGTTGAAGATTTTGGAATAATTACAAATTTGCCCAGTTCTTTCTGGCAAAAACTTGCTCGGGGAGTTTTATAGACCAAGACACCCGAGGCAGAGCAATGTCTTTCAAGAAGAGCACGTGCCTCGTCTCGAAAGCGCTGGGCGAAGCAGATGTTAGACCATCAGCCACCATCACAACTTGGAAAGAATGATTAAATATGAGATGCCGAATCTATAGCCACCACAACTTGATTTCGAGTTTTGCAATGATATTGTTGTGATGAAGGCAAAGCCAAGGAAGCCGTTGAATGCAATGGGGCATATTACAGCATATCTATGGGACTTGTTGAAAAAGTCACCGTTTCGCCATTTTGATTGCATTAAGTAGGCTGCTAGGTATTTAATTAGGTATTTTTCAATTTCATGGGTGCTGCCTTGCAATGACTTGCTTGAGTTGAACACTTTGAACATTGAGCCATGCATGAGACCCTCTCTAAAGAATGTCCTTGGTGAGGTACAGTGGTACAATAGCGGGTGCACAACTGACCTCATTTGACATCCCCTGCGCGCATTTCGAGGTTCACCGGCGACTCTGTCGAGAGCATGGGCCTTAGCAACTGCAAGGTCAAAGATGTCAAAGATATCAAAGATGTCAAAGATGTCAAAGATGTCAAAGATGTCAAAGATGACCCAGGTTCAGGATGGCTCAGGCATCGTCAGTATATTTCAGCATAGTGTTGTCAGGCGCGGTGCAGGGCAGTCGGTGTGTCGATGTCTAAGGCAGGCTCCCCACAAGTTCGGGAGCCTAAGTTTCAAGGTTGTGGAGACAGTGCAATCGCTGTGCAGTATGGTGTAGATGGCATGGATCATCAAGGGTCCTGATTGACGTACCATGGCTGGTAGCAGGTCACGTGAAGGTATCCCAAGTCATGCCTCTTGAGAACAGTGTTCATGATTATTCTGGTTTATTCTGGTTTACTGACACATGGGACAGATTACTATGGCAGTACCGCGATTGCTGCTCAGTCTATGATTGGCCAGAACAGAGCGGCACAAACACGTACAGACAACTTTGGGATGGCACTCAGGTGCCGAGTCCTGCAGGCCAGCGGTTCTGGGCCGACTGATGCTTCCCTTGTGACTTGCCAAGCTAGGGTGGCGTTGTTTAGCGTTCTTGAAGTTCTTTCGCCTAGCTGTTCTTGTGTGAATCTGTGCTTCAAAGCATTTCAAAGCTGAACTTCTCTGTTTTGCTTTAGGTGTAACATGCATCCCACTGCTGGTTGTCACATTTCTGTCCGTTTCTTCCTTTGAAGCCATGACTCCCGCAACAGGCGCGATTCCCAAGCGGGTCGTCACCATGCTGCCTGCAGAAGGCCCTGAACTGCCAGCAACCGCGGCAGCAGAGGTGCGGGACAAACGAAGACATGTTCATATATTTATATATCCTGTGCAAATGGAACGGAAGACCTATGGGTGGATAACTGTGGATAGCCAAAAAAGATGGGATATATGGGATCAGATCAGAGAAGGCTGATGAAAGATAAGTATATTTTAAATATGCATGTTATACATGTTTATTCATTATAATCATAAAGATTGATAAAGAGTGATACAGAGAGAAATAGATAGACACAACAGTTGTATTGTAGTGTTACTGGGGGCAGCTTCATGAGACGGCTGCGGACAGGCAAAGGCTGAAGCAGAGCACGCCAAGGATCGCGGTTGTTGTTTACAAAAAAAGGAGTGGCTGTTGTCAGGCAATAAAGGTGGTTGCCGTTCCTGACAGATCATTGTCAATATGATTCGTTCTGCGCAAGAAGGATGAAAACATGGTGATGCCTCCACTTATGCATCTGTTTTTTGGGAAACTGATGATCAACCAGGGATTCTGGAGCTCCAAGGTTTGAAACCACCGCCTTTTGGACTAGAATGTGTCAGCTGACTTCTGTGTGGAAATTCACTGTGCATTTGAGATCCTTATTCTCGGATATTTTCGGAGGGGATGAAGAACGCAGCACCGTAGCAGCGCTTCGCTACCCTGCCAAGCTGATAGGCTTGCTCCACGCCAGTGAAAGCTGCATCCCTTTCTGCAGCTGCAGCTCAGACAGGAGCCATGTTGCGATGTGGTTCAGGATTTTGTCGAAGCTGTAGAGCCCTTGAGTTTGTCACACAGAAACCAAGGGGGTCGAAGCATGTTCCAAGGAATAGCCAGCTCTGGGCACAGGACCAGGCCTCCCAGATCTGGCAAGTGACTTGCAGGAGAGAATGGGTCGGGTGTATGTCGGCATCAAGAAGGGCTCTTCACAGTGTTGCTGTTTGCCAGCAATTCAGACCTAGTACATGTGAATCATATTGAATCATCATAAATCTCTAACAGTACGTAGCTGTTCGTTCAGTCTCCAGCTTTGCTCCTTGTGGCCATGTCACGAAGTGGCCCAGAGGATCGAAGTGTCACATTGTTCCAGTCTGGTGGACTTTGGTCGCTTCCTATTTTCAATATGTTTCAATCAAATTGGATATATTGGATGCCGGTAGCCAAGAGATGCCAAAAGGAAAGAAGACATCAGGGATTGCGAGCTGCGTGCGCTGACTTGTCGTGTGGAAGCTGTTGGAACCGGCACAGGCACGCCTGGCCAAAAGCGAAGGAGAACGTCTCGTGGCACAGGTGGGCATGATGACTGTGTCATGTTTGTCCAAAAAAAAAAACGTGCTGAATGAACTTGATGCAGGCCCATCGTGACAATTGGTGACAATTGGTGAATATCAAAACATATCAAAACCATTGTAAGTGAATGGAAATAACATGTATTAAACCCATTCAACCCATTCAACCCCTATCTCAGCTGAAGTTTTGTGATTTGTCTGCAGGCACATGGCGCAAGACTCCGCACTGAGTTGGAAGCCGCTGTGGAGGCCAAGGCCAGCAACGCTCCAACTGATTCAGACTTCCGAACATGATAACATCAAATACATTCACAAACGAAATTCATAGTCCAAATTGACAAATGGAATCATATTCGAAAAATCATGGTTGAAAATCATGGGTTCCCTTTGATCGGATCATCCGATACAATTCCAACAATACAAACGAGATTCGCATGGCCCCTGCGCAAGGATAATTGACAGGTTGGTAAGAAAGCACCATCGATTGAACATTGATTGAACATCGCAAGTCTTATTCCAGCAATAAAAGTCCATCAAGAAAAACACATATTTAGTAGGGGTTTCCATATAGTTGGGTATCCCAATAGCTGGATGGTTTACAGTGGAGGATTGGAAACAAACCTCGCAGGACGCGGAGCTACGTCAACAAAACCTGGAGTGCGGGCTCCTGGCCACGCCATGGGTGGTATGGTGATACGGTATGGGAAGATGGCAATTAATAGGGATCAATAAAGATCCATACGGCAGAGGAATCTCAGGATGGCCTAGGATTGGAAGATCTTGGATGTATCTACTCAACAAGACTCAGCAAATATGATTTGGCAGCATGGCGGTTCAGATCTGCTCAGATGTCAGCCAGCCAAAATGAATGTTTTATACAAATCATCCACTTTAAATCCAACCATTTGAAGTTGAGGTTGTCATGTCCAGACTCCAAGCTAAGGCTCAGAGCTGAGCTTTCAGCTTCGAAGCAGATGTCGGGCTCACGGATAGGAGGAATGCGATAGGCAAGTTTGATTGAAGACATGTTATGGACTAATATAATGTGTATATATATATATATACACATTAATTACAGATGCACGAATATCTAATCAATTCTAGTCATCATAGAATCTCATAGAGAGATATTCGTGCATAGATAGGTATGGGTGTACAGTACAGGTATGCAAATGTGCTGAATATGACCAGTAGTATATTATATGAAATAATGTTTGTTTTGCTAGTTCATATTGACTGATTAGCACGTCGCTTCCCGGCAAAGAAATTGAATTAGGCTAAAAGCCTTGTATATTCGTTGGCTGGTACTGAAGGAGTCATTCATTCCCTCAGTTCAATCCAATCACAAGGGAATGCAACATTGATGGAAGATGGCTTTAGTTTCCCTGATTGACACGCAATGAGAGTGCCCTCAGCCGTTCCGCTGTGACTTTTGGGAGAACCCAGAGCACTCCCGATTGCGGAGCAGAATCAATGAATTTCGCTCATGTGGCCAATGGTGGATCAAAAAGGTTCCCCCTCACTGGAATGAGCTTCGTAATTAAGCAGCAGGTTGCACGGACTGGCAGAAAAGCTTTCGAGCATTAAACACTTGTTTTCTTTCCCCTTAAACAAAGGAAAACAATTTCTGGATACAAATTCAAGATTTTTGCAACAAGAAGATCTCCTAGCCTTTGCACATAGACAAGTTCAATCTCAGCACAGCATTACGAGTGTGCCAGCATGGCACTGAAAACAGTGATCGTGGGTGGAGGCCTGATTTTGCAGCTTCACCCATGCGCTTGCAAGCTGATTCTGTGACTGAATGAGTCCACTTCAACGCCAGGCATTGGTGGTTGCGCTGCAGCGATTGCGCTGCTTGTCTCTTTCAGCGCTACAATGTGCTACAAGTGTGTGTTGCAAGTTTCATCAAGTTTCCAAGTTTCTGGTCGGATGATTCCGATGTGGAGTTCTTTCTTGAACCCTGAAAAGACGCTGAAGAGATGAGAACACACGAGACCAGCTTGCTGAAAAGGCTCCACCGTGCTGGTGCAGATGTCACGATCTATGAGGCCAGCATCGTCAGATGTCACAGATTTGATCACTATTCCGCTGATGTGTTTGATGCAGATTGGAAGGCTGCCCCCACATTGAAAGAGATTGGCGCAGGGATCAATATCCAGGCCGTCGCCATGGGTGCCTTTGCTGCAAAATTGTTTATATTTTAATATATTTTATATATATATATACATATATACACACATACATACATACATATATATATATACATATAGTGTTGATTTTTGTTGCACATACTGTTGGTTCTATCCCTACTGTTATCATCATTTTTGCCGTTAAACTGGTAGATTCCCCTATGATAACCCGGAAAAAGAACACGTGAATCCATTTTGATGCTCTTATTTTGTAGGCAATATATACCCGATCAATCCCGATCACTTTGATTGATAAGCAGGTGGAGGCTCCAACCCTTATTATGGCTCAAACTCCTCGCACAGGAATGGCATGGAAGAATGATGCCAGATCACAAAGTGCAGATGATAAGAGGGCATGATGCAATGTGATGCATATGATTTATAGTTTGCAGTTGAGGGTTAAAAACACGTTTCTAACGACTGGGCTTTGAATGTGAATGTTCGTCATTTGCAATGGCTGAACGCTTGGATCGTGGCCAGCCACCACTCAAGGCGCGGGGAGTGTGTCGCCGCATGTTGTGTCACATAATTGTTCTGGTTGTGTGATACAGTAACCATATTTCAACATACTGCCCCAAACACTGCCTCTAAAGGAGGCACTCAAAAAAGCCGGAACCAGTCCGGCTAATCCTTGATTTCAGGAAACTATTAACCTGAAAGTAGAGGGATTGCAGCCGGACATGGCCATGGTTCCATGATTGATCTGACTGTCCTTGCCATTCTTGCTGTTGCTGCTGTTGCCATTGTGCCTTTGCGTAATGTGGTTGTGACTGGTTTTGGTTGATGTTGACTGATAGTGATCCTTCTTGATTGGTGGCGGTGGTGGTTGTCGTCCTGGTGACGGTGATCCTCATGGTAGCAGCCATGTGTTAAGCCCCTGCTGATTGCTTGATGCAGTTCCAATCCATGCGTTTCCTCGCTGCTTCTTCTGTTTCTTCTGTTTCTTGCTCTGGGCATCGTGGGCATTGTGGGCTTCAGCAAATTGCCCAGAGAGGTGCTAAGAGTTCACATGGACGGCGTCATCGACTCGCGGAACAAGTTGTGCCTGGGGGAATATGAGTCATTCTCATAGTGCCCCATGCTCAGCTTGTTCCAATGAGCCGCACCGCCTTTGTTGGCTGCAACCAAACCCCAAACACACTTTGTTTGATTGACAGCTTTGGAATGCTTTGAACATCTTTATGAACATTTTTTCAGATATCTTATATAGATATTTTTTAACGAGGGGAATCGAGATGTCCAGACCGGTTCAGATCAATTCTGTGAGGCATTGTCAAGAGCATGTAAGGTCTTCAGTTTGCAGTGTATCCAGGTCTCTACAGGTCTTCCACCTAGGGGATAGGCTTGAACAAGAATTGCAGGCCATGCATGTTGTACAGCATGTACACTTTACAATACTCTACAAATATACACGTTACAAACGTAGGTCATCCTAGACAATACTTCTACGGCTTATACATGCTATGTAAAATCTACCCCAGGCATTGTCCTCATCTCAAGCTACAAGCAAGCATATATGAACTATACGTATGCACGTTATGATGTATGTACATTGTTTTTCTTGTCAAAACCTTTCACTTCATGATCATGGCAGGAATCGCGCAGTGCGCCAAGGCCTGTTCATTTGACTATGAACAGTTATCAGTTGTGTCGAAGCTGCAGTGTCATTGCGATGGCCTTCTTATGCTCGGCTATGCTTGGCTATACTTCACTAGTTTGGCAAAATGCTCATGTGACAGCTACCAAATTGCTCTCAAGTGCAGGTGACCAGATCCTTGCAGTGAANATGCTTGGCTATACTTCACTAGTTTGGCAAAATGCTCATGTGACAGCTACCAAATTGCTCTCAAGTGCAGGTGACCAGATCCTTGCAGTGAACGAGGTGACCCTTGTGCCTTTTCCTCAGGACACCTTTGCGTCTTCTGAACACTCAAGGTGATCCCATGTGCAGAGTCCCGAGAAGCGACCGGATCAAAGATGATCAAAGCGCAGAAGAGACCAGCAGGTTGTGTGACTTGATGTGACTTACATGATGCACTTGTGATGAGCTTGCGAAATCGTGTGAATTATACAAGGCGTGGAATGGTGGAAGAGATGAAGAATCAGAACATGTTGAGATTCAAGGCCAGCCGGAAAGTGCTTGCTACCTCCTTGATTTGTGACCTTTGGCATGGTCTCCGAACGGTTGAAAGAATTGGATGATTTGACGTGCTTTGCCTTTAAAGTCATTGAGTCATCCTCTGGTGTTGATGCTTTTTTGTGGTTGTCAGCTCTCGTCTCGCTTTTGTAACTCTGCTCAGATTCTTCGTCCTCGGTCTGATTAGAAGTTGACGAGACTACATCAGACTGAACATCACAGTTTTGTTGTATGCTTTTCTTGTGCCTCAATCATGTGTTGAGTGGTTTTGCTCAGTGCGTTTCGTTCAGACACATCCTGTGAGACTTCGGGTCCAGAGTCTAGAGTGATCTGAAAGGGTCCTGTCAGTGTCATCGAGCGGGAAAAAAAGCAGAGCCCTCTAGATCAACGCTTCCACTGGCAGGACTGATGCAAGGCCCATCTGAATGTGAAGATTCAGAGTGCTGGAGCTTGAGGGAAATGCTCCGAAGTCTGGACGAAGATTCCAACAGACCCCCAGAATCTCCCAGAATCTCCCAGACTTCAGCAGGGTTCACTTGAATCTGCCAAAGTTGTATACCTTGACTTGGTGAGATAGAACCCATCAAATTTGTCTGAGCCTTAAACAGGCTGCAATCGCAAGACAGTCGGACAGCTCCCCTGCAAAGGGCAGCCGCAAAGTGCAAATTGCGCTGGCTGTTTTGTCTGTACTGCAGCTGCTTCCCAGGTTAGTTCGTTTGTGTGTTAGGCGGCTTCAACGCGCCCCAATTAGCACAGTAAGGGTGCGGTGATTTAACCTTTGGTCCAATCACCGCACCCTTACAGTGCTAATTGGGGCGCGTTGAAGTTGCAGTAGTAACTGCATGAACCACTAGTCAATGACATTTTGGCCTCCGAGTGCACAGTTGATGCCACAACTTGCCAATCATATTATGACCCACCATTCTGGTGTGTAGGGGTATGTACCTGACGAATCACCCATGATTTATTTTTCAGGAGGAGGTATTCATGCTACGGCTCAGCATGAATACCTCCTCCTGAAAAACATGAAAAACTACGGCATGTCTGGTGGACGTTCCCATTCCAGACTCCTTCAGAGCCAGAGTAATCCTTCTACAGTCCAAAAGGACACCAGGAAGGGAACGGACTGAGGATTCCAAAGTTTGCAAGATTGACACACCTAGCTGCACTTCAATCCTATCATCGTGTCTGGAATGCTTGGTGGTTAGTAAGAACTAGATATTACTGACATCTATCTAATTTTAAACATGCAAACAATTACTGAGCGTGTCTTCTGTCCCCTCGTAGTTTGGAACACTAGATCCTTGGTCCTTAGTCATTCATGGCAGTCCCCTTTCGAAGACGTGCCATGTGCACCAAGTGAGGAGCAGCAGATTGCAAATCAACAAGCCGTAATTTTGCAGCATCAAGATCAAACAAGGAATATACAATCTATCCAAACCTACTATGCTAACTGACACCCTGTTTTCGAACCGGCCTATCAACAATCCTTGACACAATTTTTATGTGACTTTTTGACCATGTTTTCCTTTGGACACACCCAAAGGATTCTCGCCAAAGAGCTAAGCGTGATTTGCGATTGTTGAGATGCGTCCCACTTTATGGCCAAGTGTTAGTGACCAAGTAGTGTTACCACATTCGGCGCCCTGCAGCGCACAGACGCAGCAAAAGTTCTTTAGCCCAAGCTGCATTTAATCTGGTTAGTTACATGCTTGGAATTCATATTTGGGATGATTGATGACTGATCAATAAGATGTATGTTTGGATTGGTTGAAGCATGTTCAAGCCATTGATCAGCCATGAGTACCTATGGAACAATGGGGAAACATGTCATTGACAGATATTGGATTGATATGTTTTTCTTGAAATATACCGGTTGACATGATACTGTGCACCATTTTTAAGGCGGGTCTTGCTGTTCATCACCCTTGGAATAGTCTATTCAAACTTGGGTTGACGGGCAAGACTTTTGATGAAACATTTCAATCTCGGTTTCCCAACCTCTCGGTTACTGCAACCCCATTTGTCCCGATTAGTTCAGGTGCATTGTTGGCTATATATACATAATTTATCATAATTTGAGGGTTGGCAATGTCTCATGCTGTCAAGATTGGGTGGGATTGAAGTAACAGATAAAATGCTATCTGGGGCTTGTGAAGTAGGGCACGTACACATGCCAACGACATTCAAAGTTTGCATTTGCTGAATGTCGGGACTTGAAATATGAGAAACGGACCAGGTGCAATCGTACAATTGGCATCAATTGGCAGCATGGCATAATGCAAACATATGCAAACTGTATTTGTGAGCCTGTGCGCATGCAGGATTTCATGACAGGAGGACTCTGCTGGAAGACACACTCAGGATTTGTCAGGGAAGCAAACAAACCTCTTTCCAGCCATTTCTAGCCATTCTCTTCTGAATCCTGCCTTTACGCGCATGAAGATCTTGACCCCTTGCATGATAAAAATGCAATGCTTCTGGTAGACGAGGCGTCCTGACAGACCTGGGAATTCCACTGGAGAGCTTCCACGAGCCTGGGCAAGGCTTGGCACTTCACAGCCCTTTCGACTAGCGACAAATGCCGCCCGTACAGTGCAACAAATGCCGCGTCTGTCCACGAGAGGCGATGCCATTTTCACCAGTGCAGTGGAGTATTTCACGCCAGAGGGTTTCTTCATCGCATCAGAAGCTGTGGGGCTGCTTGGCTCAATGCAATGGACGGCATCGATCTTTGTTGAGTTTTTCTTTATTACCTTCCTAGTGCCCGGCACTAGGAAACATACATTCCTCAACGATGTGCCAGAAATTCTTGGATACTGAAATTGATCAGCAAATGAAGCAGCAAACAGACGGAGTAGCTAAGAATAAGAAAGCAGATGTTGGGTTTCTGCCGCTTCTTTGTCACAGGCTGAAGGTTGGCTCAGCCCACCCACAGCTGTCAGCACATCGAGTAGCTCGCCTGCAGGGCGTGTACAGACATGAAAGTCCAATAGTGAAAAGTAGTAGACATACTTCCCACGAAATCTGGGCGCATCACACGCTGCTACATATTTTTTGCCAATGGCACATCAGATGACCTGTCCATGTCACCACGGGCGTTGGTTCACCATGGTTCACGCAGCAATGAGTTGGAATCCACCCTTGTTTCTCGAAAAAGTCCGAGGCGAAGTTCCACAACACTTTGGTGGCCGAGTGCTGTCGACTACTGGGTGAGGCTGGTTCCAAGTGGCACAAGCCATTGGGTCATTGGGCCATATTGGGCCATGCACAGCACAAGATAGCACAAGGATACATGTCCAACAAGTGCGGAGAGACTGGATGCTTGACATCCCTGCTTGGTAGACTCTGGTGCAGAGGGAATCAAAAAATCAACTGCTCAGTGAAACCCAGGGCATCTCGGACAGGACAAAGTGATCCTCAACAGTCGCTTTGTGCAGCTCGAGAGGCATGAGGCCCGTGCTGATTGGAAGCCACATAGATTTTCCCCCAACTATAGGACTATGTTTGCATGCCCCACCAACGGCGCTGAATAGTCAACCCAAGATAATCCAAACATTTCAAGCCTCAGAGCTCAGATCGTATCACTCGGGGGTGCAGACAGGATGAGGATGCCAGCCTTTGTATTCCCATTGCCCTAGAGGACCATGTGGTTCTGCACTTCGAGAACAGCACCACGAAAGAGCCAATGGCGCCAGCACTTAAGCTGCAATATTTGGGCCGAGGGAGGACAGGCCTGGTGACAGTGAGTGCTGTGCAATGAATATGGGTGAGCATTGTGGCACACAATTCAAACATATTCGTGCCAACTGAAAGATATGTGCCAGTGCTATCCTCCCCTCGATTTCATTGTGGGCGGAAAGGAGCCAAAAAAGATCTTCAAAACTTTGATTCAAAACCTCATCAAACATCCCCCAAGTCCTATGTCTTCTGGTGAAATCCTGGAAAATCATCAGCAAATCACGATGGCCCCAGGTTACTTGCCACTTCGTCGTGGGTGCCGATGGCCTGAAAAGCCGCCTCCGTGGCGCCTTGTTGGGCGATGGAGATCCAAGGCGGGAGAAACCATGGAGAAACCAAGGAGAATCCATGGATGGGGTGTTCGGGTAGCCGATTTTCTGGCACATCTTGAACAGATATTTGGTAGCAGCACTTCATATATGTAACTTAAAATTTGTTCTACTTGATCTTTTCTGGGATCCCAAGTCACAATGATTGGAATTCAAGGCCTGATGAATCTGTAACTGGTGCATATCTTCTATGCGAATGATTCCCATGAAAGACCCTTATTCTATGCCAAGGGAATGCGTTCAATCTCAATCAATATCTGGCCTTGTATGGCATTGTGGCATTGCAGTCACTCTTGTGGTTTCTGCAATCTAGGGTCTGAGTCGATCAAGATTTCAACAAAAAGGTTGTTGTCTAATGATGACTCGGTAGTTTTTGGAGGGGCACAATCTGAATAATGGCCCAAGATCCATTTCTGCATAGAGTACATCCTTACGGCGCTACGACTTGGTAAGAGGCATGTAAGAGGCAGCAGTTCTCCTCTTACGGCTAAGCTATCTCACTTATTGAGAATGAAGTCCTGCTGTATCGCCTGATCTGACTGAAAATGTTTCATGAACGACCAACTAGGAAATAACGTGTGATCATGAATCAACTGTATGATATGACAGATTCATACTGACTGTTTGTCAAAGAACTCTCAGGATGTCAGCTACCGTACCACCAGCAATTTCAGGGAGTATCCCGTGATTGAATCACATCACAACGGCGCCTGATATGAATTCACTTCGGGCAATGAGGTGATCAACCTATCGCATAAGAATTGCAAGTAATGAATCATGATATGTTTACATGTTTACAGTGAATATATATATATATGATATGTTTTGTGTGATGCGGATATTCAGCTCGAGCGCAATCACTGGCGACTCTTCTAAGACGTACACGACAGAAGTGGTTCAGAGCACAGCGGATGACATGACATGCGATCAAAGTTTGAAGGGGATACTTGCAGTCACGGAACACTGAAGGAATCACTTTTGATCGGCGTTTCAATCTCGTTGGATCCTGTCTTGGCGCGAACGGCCATGGCTGAGCCGCATAAGCATGATGAGCATGCAGGTTTGATGAGCCATGGTTCCGGATGTGAAAGCAGCTTCAGATGACCCGGTGTTGGAAAGTTCTGGTTCCAGCCACTGTGACAATGGTGCTGCTGGTTCTTTGCCATCAAGTCTCGTAGCATTTTCTCAAAGCATTCAGGGTCCACCAGTTTGTGGGCATTTGTTTTGGTAGATTCTGATAGATTAAAAGCTCAGCGTTCTCAGTCGCATTGGCATCTTAGATTAACCATGATCTCCCAACCAGTTTCAACATGAATCAGTTGGAACACTTTGCCAAGGTTTGCGCAGTGCCTGGTCAACAGCTTTGGATCGATAGGCGCCAAGTCCAACTTGCAGAGGTGTCAAGATACACTGCATTGCGGCAGAGATCGCTGCCGAACCAGACTATGGACACCTCGGATATTGGGCAGGAAAGGGTCAGAGTGGTCACGGAGCTGCCGAGTGGAACACCAACCGCACCCACGATACTTGCAACGACCTCTACGGCCACAGAGATCACAGAGGGAACCACCGAGGGCACTGAGGGAACGACAGTGCCAAGGATGTCGTTACCATTGGTACCACTGCGTTTGGGACAAACTCGGAAGGTTTCTCGGTGGCCCAGGGAAAGGGAATCTTGAACGGCTTGAAAGGTTTGGGCTTTGCAGGCCAGTGCAGTACTTTTTGCGCTCTTGTTCAAGCATTCTTCAGATCTCCAAAGTGACAAAATGTATCCAAATCTTACAGTAGATGGTTAAATCTTTCTTGGAAATTCCTCGGTCAAAAGAATCAGACCACCCGGGTTGTTATAGAAGGGGTCATTCTTAAGTTCTTAAGTCTTAACCGCTATGCGCTATGTTAAATGATGTGCTATCAATGTTTCAATGGACCTTTTAGGTAATAGGCGGTTGTTGTGGACTGTTGCTTGGTAATTGGTACCTCCAACATCCTCAAACAACTCTGTCCATTGTGCACCAGCCAGCCAAAACATGCTTTTAGATATTTATGATTATGACGGTTTACATGTTCACCTTTATTTGAGGTACCAGCTCCAGCAGCAACCCGGGCTGTCAATATGTTTGGGCAACAACTCAGGCTTGCAAAGTACCAGCTGGGTACCCTTCTGTCTTTCGATGTCTTTAGTTCTGATGACTTCTTTTTGGAATCCTTGCAATTGAGACTCCTTTTCCCGCTGCAAATTCAAACGCGCTCTGCCGGGATTTGTTGCTACACATGTGGGACCAGGTTGTGTTCAACACTAATTAGTTTACAAATCCTATCACAGCCCAGCACACTGAGGAACTTAAATTCATCCACATTACCAAGACTGGAGGCACTGCAATCGAAGATTGGGCCAAAGCCCACGGCCTCCTGACATGCACACCAAATGGGTTTCCTGAGCTTAATAATACCATGGTTTGCCATGTGGTTTGCCATGGTTTGCCATGGTTTGCCATGGTTTGCCATCATGCAATCTCACCCAACTTCATGCATTTCGTGCATGTGACGTGTTGGAAAAGGGGTGGACAATGGTTGGACAATGGTTGAAGGGAATGTTTCCACTGCAGTCCAGTAGAGTATTTGTATCTTAGGCTTGCGCTGGGGTCGTTTCCACTCTGAGTATCGAGCACCTGGTCGACCTGGCAGCCCCTGGCATCATCCCTTTCCAAAGCTTCCATCAAGTTTACGACATCGATGCTTGGCCAAACACCTTGGCAGGCCGTATGCAGGTCGTACAAGAATGTATAAGAGGTTGGTGTTTTTTGGGGTCTTTTGGGTGCTTCTAGGTTAGCAGCCGCAAACAGAGTAGACATTCCAAATCCAAAGCATATGATCACTGCAAGGTTCTCTTGGTTCTAGTCTGCTTTCGAATGATTTTGAATGATCATGACCCAAGACCCTTGTCTTTGGCGCAAATCGCCAAATCAATACCTGCAGCCGTAGCTGCTTTGACATCACTAGTGTGACCGGCTTCACCCAAGTCTCCAGGCTATGATTGGTTTATGGTTGTGCGGGACCCTGTGGAACGCATTGTCTCAGAATACTACTGCCCCTGGACTGGCACAAAGACTCCAGAAACGGACACCGAAGCAGCTCTGCAACGGCTTGGCATTCTTTCAGATGTTTCCTCCAATTGGTAGCAATCATATGATATTGGGGGCAACATGATCGATTTTCAGTCCCCAGTCTATCCAAGTTGAGGATGCATTCAACAAGTTCGTGCAGCTTTGGAAGCAGCATGAGAACATTGTTTGTCAAACTGGCGTAGAAAGCCCAGGCTCAAGGTATTGTATGATGGCTACTTAAATCCTGGATGCTCTTTCCAATCAGTCGAGAGGAGTCAGACACGCTGTCAGACATGCATAGCAAAGGTGTCAAACTGTTCTGAATGTGAAAGGTCGGATGCCACCATTTTTTGGGCCTCCTGCCGAAGGTAGCAGCATACTGCAACACGTTTTGTCCAAAGTGATTTCCGAGACGAGGCAACGCTCTCTAGATGGCAGCAGATTCCTTCACCCTGGGAGTTTCCAAGCCATGTCTGAAGCCTGTCAGCACTGCCCTGAATTGGAGGGAGCGTGCAGCGTGCACGTGCATCATGCACCTTGCTTATGAAATAGATCTGATTTAAATCCAGAATGAAATGCCGCCCCCTCATGCGGAAGCGATGACGGGTTTTGATCTTTGCATGTTTGGTGCCGCTCACTCGCAATGTGCGCTGGAAGTTGTTGCTCCATGCCCTTTGCGCTCATGCTTCCATTTCTGATGTCAGACTTAAGTCAAGTAGAACTTGCCCCCCTGTGACACTGTGCGATTGTGATGAAAGAGGAGCGAAAGAAAGATAAGCCAGCACCATCTTGTGTGGAGCGTGGACCGATTTTGTTTTGAGATTTTTCAGTCCTTGCCCTCGCATTTGTTTGTCCACTGTTGTCGGCGTGCAAATGCATTATATGCGCAGAGAAGGATTCGAGGAAAGTTGTACCTGTACCTACAATTTGTTCCAGCACAGAGCATCCATCCATATCCATCCATCTGTTTAATTTCATGTAGAAATGTAGAAATGCCGGATAGGGGAGATGTATCCCCGTGCATATGCAAGCACATCTTGCACTGATGTTTGCAGAAGGGTGAAAAGGTCGAGCATTTGCAGTTTGCAGCGGTGCAAACATGTGTCACTAGTTGCTCACGCAGGTGCGTACCCATGCCTGCCGGCATTTACGGACTTTGCGTTGAGCAAGACTCAGACATACTCAGACTAAGTACAAACGAATTTAGACAGAATTTGAGATGGTTCCTTTGCTGATCCTGTTTCTGCTTAAGGATCACCTGGACCGCAGCAGTGTACAACACGTGTTGCACTTTGAGAGTTTGGCCCTAGATCTCGCGAGGCCATGGAATCTGTGATAATGGAAACAGTTGTGCGGTGGTGCGGTGGTATTATTCCTAGTGTGGAGACGCAATCGTGTTTGATGGTGCCCACCTCAATAAATCATGCAGATGGCTGCGCGGCTACAAATCTGTCACAAATCAATAGAAACCACTGATTTCAACCAGTGTCAGCCTGCATGCCTCATTCTCTAGGGCTACCTTATAATACCTTATGCCATGGTTCTCCTCTCATGCCATGGTTCTCCTCTCATGCCATGGTCCATGGTTCTCGTCTTCGCTCTCGCGTTGTGGGTCAACCAGGCTATTGCCGTCATATGGCATCAGCTTCAATGGTTTGCCGCGAAAGAATGTGGCAACCTGGGCTGCATGGATGGTTTTTGGAGATGATTCCTTCAATATTAATGGTTGGGTGATGTTTAGTGGTGTTTCAATCGCACATTTCACCACCCAATGGCTGCACAGTTCCCAGATTCCTCCCTTGGTTTCTATTGGGCTGATATGGGCTGATTGTCCACTGCAGGCAGTGGGCCAGAAGTTCAACAGCAGCAATTTGTGGCCAAAGACCTTGAAAATGATCCGGGCAAAATATGCGGCTGACTTTGAGAACTTCAACTATACCTGTCACAGGTGCCCCGACTGAGCTTAGCGGTAAGGCGGTGGCGGAGGGGCCAACTTGTGCCACCCTCGTCATGACATATCATGACCATGACGATGAGGTTTGCCAGCACACATTTAGATCAGCTGATAGATAGATAGGTTCAGATATATGGATGGATTCAGATAGATAGATTCAGACGGATAGATTCAGATAGATAGATTGATTGATTGATAGATTGATAGATAGATAGATTCAGATAGATTCAGATAGATTCAGATAGATTCAGATAGATTCAGATAGATTCAGATAGATTCAGATAGATTCAGATAGATTCAGATAGATGTGTATGTATATGTGTATATGTGTATATGTGTGCGATTTTTACACTGATCACACACACATATATGTATATAATTAAGCTCTTCGAGAAGGCGATGGAGAGATATATGATCTATGTTTTCAAACGGCATCGGTTCAATATACTATGCACAGACTATCACGGACTCAGTTACATGCAACTGTTGCCTTTGACCATCCTGGACTCGATAAGCCTCTGGCCTCAAGAAAAGTATTCATATACAGCCTGTGTGGCAGTCGTGGGGTGAGAATGGTGAACTCCTGGTGGGCAAACAACCCAAGACACCCGCAGAGATCGCAGATTGGTGGTCGGGATACGAGGTGGAACCATAGCACAATCGAAGAAACGGACTGTTTGTCAAGAATGCCAGGAGCCCCCATTCTTGCAAGGCGCCCAGAACAAACAGGTTCTGATACTGTACATAGTACAAATCAGGATGCTTCGGACGGCCAGCTGGCAAAGCTCCAGCACGGTTTGGCGAGGCATGTGAGCCTGGAAAATTCTCGGATGTTAGAGCCCCGTTTCGAGCGAACAAAAGAAACAATTCGTTGGCCCAATTATGACATTCGTGTGTCAAGAGATTCAAAAAGGGCAGTGTCAGAGGAGTGTCTTTCCAACTTGTGCACAACACATTTAATTTCCTACTCATGCACTTGATTTTGCACGCAGAGTCCCTGGGCCATGAGCTTTCAATCATTTGAAATGTTCTCGATTGATTGGTACTTATTTTTTTCGTCATTTCAGGGATCGTTGAAGAACGTTCGTGGCCCCACCACGATTTGCCTGACGTTGAACGGTTGCCAGGTACACAGGACGTATGATCTACCGCGGCCTGTGCGAGGTTGCGGGGCAATGGGGACGACCAAAATGATGAGGACGTTTGGGACAAGAAGGCTTTTGTTGCAAGTTGTAGATACTCCAAGCCTTGCTTCAAGCACTCAGAGCACCTTAAAACTGAAAAGTTGGAGTAGTGTTCCTTCGCATGCCCAGACTCAGTCCTCCTGCTAACTGCCCCATAAAATCAAATAACACAATAATATGCAAATGCTTCGCCATCCAACCTGCGAGGTGGATGACATACATGCGGATGGAATCTTGGTCAAAAATAGCACTATGCGTGGCCCGTTAGGTTGATAAGGTATGAAGCCACTGCTGATGCAAGGAAAGCAAAAAGATATGAATTGTTTCATTTTGTTAGACTGTCCAGAGCCAATCTAAGGATGCACCGTCTCCCTTTGCGGCGATGCAACTGGCAACTTCATTTGCTACCCTATCAGCCATTTTGTTTGCAAGACTGCTTGTGAGATTTGTGAGGAGAATGTGATGCTTCCATGTGACCATGTGGGTAAAGAAATGGATATGCTAAAACTTGCTAAAACTAATGCATTGCCGGAAGCTTGTTGCTCTCTAAGGCGAAAGGCTTCGGCAAGAGAATCGTTTCCTGTGCAACTGGGGCCTTTGCGTTTTGAGGCGCCTGTTATTGGTGACTTCGAATCTCATGCACCGTGACTTTCGGTGCATATCTTCAGATGCTGTTGCGTTCTTTTGCTTCGTCGCCAGGGAGCATCCAGGCGGCGAAGAGAATTGGACTTCGGAAGCTGGCCTGGAGGCCCGCTTGTCTTCAAGCTCTTTTCCAAAAGTCAAACTGGTCAAACCTCAATCCTGGTGAGATAGTTTGAGTAAGCTGTGAGAGGCTGATGTTGCCAGTGGCAAATTGGTGGATAGGTAGATTATGTAGATTCAATACAGATTTGATTGGCTGTCACCAGGAGATCCGTCAGGAGCCGCTGGGTCATGGAGGTTCAACTGCCCTACAGCTTGCAAAAGCACGGAACATGTGCATAAAAATGTAGCTTAATATGGATAGAATAGAGAATATACAGTACATGATAATGTGCATGTGTACACACATGGCAAGATGGGTCAGTTCTTTTACTGTAGTTATCTATAGTTTCTGTTGACCCTTTCCAGGCCCTGTTGCAGATGGATTTTGGGTGCAGGAGCTGCAGAACTTTGGCGGCAACAGCTTTGCAGGTGCCTGGGAGATCAATGGTGGAAATCGGAGTTGTCCAAATGCTGGATGACTTTTGCTGGACATCTCAGGGTAACTGGGTAAACCATGAGATCTATTTATGGTCTATCTATTCATAACATGACTGTTCCATTCTAGTCCAATATTCCGATCCATTGCTTGGGTTTTGATCAGCTTGATCGTGATGTGCGCAGACATGTCAGCCCTGCACCCAACACAGTTGGAACACCCAGGTCTGACGCCTCTTCAAATGGCAGCCGCTCGGTGAAAAGATGGGACCCCGCTGACATGTTCAGAGCGTGGATCAGAATTTTCGCTTGAGCTAAACAGGCAAGGCGGCCAACATTGGAGTGGGAAGTGATGTAGTTGGTTAACATAGCTATATGCTCGGTTTTATCAAGTGCTACTTCTACCTTGAAAGTATTGCTGCTGTGTTGGCACATGTTGGCACCATCTACCATTTGCCTCCCACCATAAGCTCATTCCGTTGAGGAGAGGACCGAGAAAATCATCGGATGGAGCTTGTTCGACCGTGATCCATTGAAGTCCTTCGATTTCGGCAACGTGGCTTGGCCGCTGCAAGCCTAGGATCACCTGGATCAGCCAAAGAGGTCAGAGTAGCGCCGCACAACACCATTCAGGTGACCTTGTTGGGTGATGCCGCACATCCTTTATTGCCATACGGCAGTCAGGGAGCAACCCAGGCGCCCTGGACAAAACTTGGCTGTTTTGTCAAACAATCCCTTCAAAGATCACCTTGTAAAGCAAGCCACTGCTCATTGCTTGGCAAACAAGATGTAGACTCAGTCTCTTGGGGAAACAAAGAGCAGGTACACTGACAGCACACTGACGGGTGAATTCGGCTCTAGGCTACTCGGTCCGCTTGTAGACTAGATCCCTCGGATTCAGAGACTATTGCATTGAACTGATCAAACATCCCATTTTCTGCATCCTTCTTGTTGGTTGGTTTGTTTTCTTGATTAGGGCTTTGGGGTTTCTACAAGCTGCCTCACCTCAGGCGGCGTTCTCCCCTCCACAGCTTGCCCAGTAGATGTACCAAGATGTACCAAGGCCATCATGGATGCAGAAGCCCTGGGCGTCAGCTATCAGAATGCCATGGCAAAAGGCACAGGCGTGCGCTGTGACATGCTGTGAGTGGCCGTCGGAGCTTTCCTAGAATGTCCGGATGGTGTTTTCGGAATGGTATTAATGCTCACCACAAAACATGTTCATGCGCAATTTTGGAGAAGGCGAGGACAGCTTGCCTGCTTGCCTGGCAACAACCTAACCCTAGAGCTGCATGCATTGCAAGTGGTTCAGCTGCAGAGCTGATGTGATGGGTTGTGTGTGGTTTCTTTTCATCCTTGGGTGGGAAAGTTGAAAGCATTGTGGAAGTCCCTATCCAAGCCAGCTGATGGTCAAGTGGCTACGGTGCAGTTGGAAGCAGGTGGCCTGGCAGGATGCCATGTGGCGCCTGTAGCCGGTTGTGGTTTGGCTGGTGCCGTGGTAGGCTCTGGCAAATCTTTGTCAGTATTGGATCGTGATGTCATGCGTCGTGATTTAGAGAAGAAGTATACGGGCACTGTGCTCACCTTGAGTACATTACCCAGTATGTCCTTATTGCATGCAGTGTATGTGCAGCAGCAGCGCAAAGCTTGGGATTGGATTCCTTGGAAAAAGATCATGAGTGAGAAAGCGGCTTCCGTGGTAAAGGGCAGGCGCAGTGTGGATGCCAAAGACAGTTTCATGGAGGCTTTGGCGTTTGGTGCCGGCTTCTATGAAGAGCATTGGGACAAAGAGCTGTCCGGGGCTCCCTTCCAGGTGCAAAATCTCTTGCANCAGTTTCATGGAGGCTTTGGCGTTTGGTGCCGGCTTCTATGAAGAGCATTGGGACAAAGAGCTGTCCGGGGCTCCCTTCCAGGTGCAAAATCTCTTGCAGATTCGCGCTCACGCTTACTCAATGGTAGGGGCTTGCCATTTGGGTTCATGGGCTTTGTACATCAACAAGTTTATGGAGTATTACACCAAAGAGGCAGGTGAGCATTTCAGGTTTCCAAATGTGTCTGAGGCCGAAGAGGCAGATCAATTGGCTCTGCGGGAGATTTTCTCGCTTTGTTTTTCGGGTGCTTCATTTGACGATGCCATCTCCACTGTTGCTATTGACAGAGACATGCTACGTCATTTGTTGTTCCCTCGCCCAAAGCTCATGTTGAAGCCGAGGGAAAAGGAACCATTGAAGAGACGAAGAGGGAGCGAACATCACGGTGCAGATACAAAAAAGTTGAGAAATGGTGAATGCTTTGGTTGGCGAGATGGCAACTGCAAGAATCGCGCGTGCAAATTCCTGCATGAGTGTGGCATTTGTGGCAGCACGCAGCACCATGCAGCTATTTGTTCCACAAAACCCATTGCAAAGTCAGAATGACTATCGGTAAGTGAGCCAGTCTCTCCTGCCACGGTTCCTGCAGAGGTTGACTACGCTGTTGCTCCCTCTGAAGCGGGCAGCGCGCCGTCTGTGATTGAAGTTGATTCTTATGCTTTGAAGCCAAAATTGGTTTGTTCAATTGTGGATGGTGGGGGAAATGGCAGTTCTGCAGTTTGGTTACAGCCACGCGTGAACCTTGATATCTTAAAACCTTTGCGGCATCGGTTTTGTCAATTAGCGGGTGAGCATCATGTTGTGCAGCGCCCTTTGCAACATGTGAAACTGCCGGCAGATAGGCCTTTCTTTGCTGCTGAGGAAGTTTTGGCTTGGAGGTTTGAGGTGCAGTCTTTCTTGAGTCAGCGCAATCTCGCCTGCCATACACGCATCCGCGAGCATCAGCCTTTTGTCTTGGATGTTTGGCGCGCGCTGTCCTTGGCTATGCAGGACCCAGATTCTGTACTTCCTGCTTTGCTGGTTGAAGGTGTTCCTACGGGCATTCAAAGTCATATTGCTCCTTCAGGCATATGGGATGAGGTGGCAGTTGCAGATACTGAGGATGTTGATTTGGATATACATTTGTCTCCATGGCCCAGTGGGCTTGCTGATGTTGAGCTGACAAAAGCTTTGATTATGAAGGATGTCAATGCAGGACACGCTTTCATTTTGCAGGGTGGTGCAGACGAAGCTCGTCAACGCTGGGGTACACATGTTGCTGCTGGTAGACTTGGTGTAGTGCAGGCATCTGGGCGCAAGCCGCGGTTGATAGGCGATGGGTCCATTAGTGGAGCTAATCGCGCGTGCAAAATTCCTGAGCGGACACGACTGCCTGGTCTTCATGGGGTTCAGCGTTTCTTAAGCTTGCCTGAAGCTGCGGGAGAAGCATGGATGGCTTTCTCCTTTGATGTGGCTGGCGCGCACAAACAAATTTTGATCCGAGAAGCGGATCAAGGGTTGACTTGCTTCGTGCTCGAGGATTGCTGGTACGTCTATCGTAGCTGTTATTTTGGCGCAAAATTTTCAGCCTATTGGTGGGCAAGAACTGGCGCTTGGCTCACCCGCATGCTTCACAAATTTATCTACCTGCGACACGGTTTTTGGTTGTATGTGGATGATGGCCTACTTTTGGTGCCCAAACGGATCGCTCCTTTGATTGCTGCGACTTGCATCATGTTTTTGTGCGCATTGGGAGTGCCTCTTAGCTGGCGCAAGCTGGCGTTTGGAAGCGAGCTGGTATGGATTGGGTGGAAATTTTGTTTTTCTTCAGGTACAATTTTGTTGCCAGAGGATAAGGCTGCCAAAATTCAGGACCTCTTGCAATGGTTGCTGCTGTACAAGGGCAAAGTGCAGCGGTCTAGCGTGGAGAAACTGGTTGGCATGCTAATTTGGTTCACTGCGGGCGCGCCGTGGCTTAGACCTTGGCTCAGTGCATTCTACAAACTTTTGCAGAAGCCGGCGGCAGTAACCAAGCTGTTGCTTTTGGAGCATTTTGAACTGCTGGTTGCGGCTTTGGATTCTCAGCTAACGGTGGGTAGAGATTTGCCTGCTGCGGACATTTGCAAAAATTGGCGCTTACATTCTGTGGCAAACGCAACTGTGGATAGTCTGCGTTCCCCTGCGATCGTGGCCCCACGTGTGCAGAAGGGTCGCGTCAGCTGCGTCCTTTTCAATTATGATTGCAGCTGGACGAAAGTGACGAAGGAGGCTGTGCATGCTGCAAAGTTCTTTTCAGCGGTTGTACAAAGGCATGCGCCTATCCCGCTTCGGCTGCTGCGTTTGGATGCATGTTGTTTGGGCGCTGCGGATGCCTATGCGACATCGCGCGCTGCTGGAATTGGTGGTTGGTGGCTTCCTGCAGGGGCGGCAATGGGCCCTGAATCAGTTTTATGGTTTTCCATGCAATTGCGTGCAGAAGATTTGCCAAAATGGTGTGCTGCTCCCTCCTTACAAACAATCATTGCTTCCTTGGAAGCTTTGGCGCAGCTCGTATTGCTGGAGTTGCGGGCAAGGGAAGCCGATTTTGTGGCAGGCACTTGCTTGGTTCAGTTAGGGCAGTTATGCGACAATGAGGGCACAACAGCTGCATGCATCAAGTGGTTGACACAGAAGGAGCCTTTATGCTACATTTTGCAGGTGTTAGGATTTGTTTGCGCCAAGCGCGGCGTGTGCTTGGAGCTCACCCATGTGGCTGGGGTGCGCAATGTTTGGGCAGATGAGCTGTCCCGTGGCAACATACCTGCTGGTTTTGCGGCCTGCAACCGCCGCCATGTGGATTTGCTTTCTTTGCTTCAAGAACCTTGGTGCAGCAGCGCAAGCTCCACGTGAATTTGGGGGCGAAGTGTGTGGCTTGTCCTGCTTGGCACCACCTTGTGTCTGGGGGCCAACTTGTGCTGCAGCCACAGCATTTGGCTGCAGGCACCTGTTGGTGTGGTGTCCAAGCAGGAAAAAAAGGAGTTTATTGGGATTTGCTTGGTNCTTGCCTGGCAACAACCTAACCCTAGAGCTGCATGCATTGCAAGTGGTCCAGCTGCAGAGCTGATGTGGTGGGTTGTGTGTGGTTGAGCAGCTCTGCAGTTCAAAGCTCCCACCCGCCAGCCCTGTTGGATTAGGTGGTATAGCCCAAGTGCTTATCTTTTCCAAAGGGGGTCAACTTGTGCTGCAGCCACAGCATTTGGCTGCAGGCACCTGTTGGTGTGGTGTCCAAGCAGGAAAAAAAGGAGTTTATTGGGATTTGCTTGGTTGCTATNCATTTGGCTGCAGGCACCTGTTGGTGTGGTGTCCAAGCAGGAAAAAAAGGAGTTTATTGGGATTTGCTTGGTTGCTATGCATGCTTGCACCTAGGGTTAAACATGTCTTTCGCAAGTTTGTCATGTCTTCGCAGATGTTTGCAGTCAGGAAAGGGTACAGCTTCATTCGCTCAAGGGAAGCAACTGAGGCTTTCGGCAATCAACTCAGCCTCAGCAGTTACTGCAGATCCTCAAACTGAGTATGGCTATAGCAAAGATCCTTGAAGGAACCGAAGAGATATTCGTTG
Organism: Symbiodinium sp. clade C Y103; assembly: GCA_003297045.1. Classification (NCBI taxonomy): domain Eukaryota; class Dinophyceae; order Suessiales; family Symbiodiniaceae; genus Cladocopium; species Cladocopium sp. clade C. The sequence continues at coordinate 133,500 of BGPT01001214.1, read as the reverse complement.
AGCACATGCTCATTCCCACCTGTCCGGGCGGATCAAATGGACCCAGGTATGGACGTCTTCCTACATTCTTCTCAAAAGGGAGATTTCAACTTGAATGACCAGGCCGGAGTGGATACGGTATGATACGGTGATGGTTCGTTTGGCTAGGTTCCTTGCAAAGTTTGCAGTTTGTTCCATCAAGAAAGTTGGCTTTCCCTTTTCACAATGCACTCCGTGAGCATAGATGCGCACTGGATGCACAGATGAGCAAAATCACTACAGTATGGATGGCACTGTACACAATACATCACAATACATGATGGCAAACGAACAAACCACTATGACACTATGACACGGCAATGTGCCACACACGGCAAGTTGCAAGGTTTGTTTCGCTGTGCTGCTGAACAAGGATGGAAAGCCTCAGGCTTTCGACTTGCCCAGTGGCTGCAGGGGCCGATGTGGGTTGGGGTGTGGAAATGCTATGTGCACGTCTTCTAAAAGTTGTGTTTTTAAGCAGAGCACTATCATCACTAGCATAGCTGTATAGCTGTGGAGCTTCTCTATCCATGGCAGACAGAACGCAACACCAGACAAAGATAGACAAAGAATAAACAAAGAAGAAACAAAGGTTTATGAACATTTATACACGTGTATAAACAATGTATTTGAGCATTTTCAGATATTATTTTAAAATGATATCGAATGTTCAAATCTCGTTTTGAAGTCCATTGATTCGCTCTGAGGACAAAGCCCACAGAAACAGACATTGCACGATGGGGTCATGTGACTTCTGTGACTCCTGTGACTCAACCTGCAAAAACCGTGGAGGCCTGGGACATCGTGGGACATCGTGGGACATCGTGGGACGAAAGGAAACTCCTTAAACTCCCCTCTTCAATCTCTTCAAGTTTCACTCGGTTTCACTCGGTTTCATTCGGCTTCACCATGAAAGCTCCCTCAGATTGTGGTGCTGGCTTTTTTGGGAACATTCATCCCACACAAACCTATCACATTTTTACCTTTTTGCATCGCCTGGATGACACTTTGATTTTGTGATACTCTTCAGATGGCAAAGTCGCCCAGACCCAAACAATAATTAGAGCAGAACAGAGTAGATGTGTAGGCTGTCTTTGTTTGACCTCTGTGTAGGGATGGTTGTGGTGAGTCTTGCTTGACTTGCGTTTTTGTGTGTTTCAGGCTTGGGTTCCGGCAAGCGACACTTGGGAAGAGCCTCAGAAGGGCCTGAACGAGGCCAGGGTCGGCAGCTTGACGGGGAAGGCAAATGTGGGAAGGATTGGAGAAGAATTGGGAACGGTTAGGATTGCATCGGATTGCATCCAGGGATCAGTAACACTGTCCCTTCGGATCTGATGAATCTGGGAGCAGTCTGGGCAAACGAATCATCGGACATCAAGACGCTGTTTCTTTCGTTGTTCATTTCTGGAAGAGGTACAGGGCTTGAATAGGCGGTTGTCTCCATCCCTTTCCCCAGGGCAAGATTCAAACCGGAGCAGGAGATGGCAGAAACTTAGCGTAATTTCAATTTGATTTCCCAGTCCATGTGATCAGCTACGCAAAATTGCTGTTTACATTGTACATGATGCTGTATGGCTCTTTGCGCTTGCATTTCCTGAAAGTACCAACAAACACAGCAATGCCCTGCTTCGTGTCTCACACACGTTAAGGATATACCGGAACGATCTCCGCCTTCAAGCCTTCACTATACGGCTTCATAAAGTGTCCAGAGCTGCCTGCCGAAGTTCTGTTCCCACAAGTCAAGGAGCTTTCAATCTCGCAGTATCTCTGCAGTCACAACATGTCACAACCAAGACTTGGTCAGTTTGCAAAATACCTTCGCATCATTTCTCACCCTTCTCCTGGCCATACAGAACGCCTGGCGTGTACACCAAAATCGGCCGTGAAGATTAAAATGCGTGGCCGTGTGAAGGGTCAGACTTCACCGCCGAGGCTTTTCGCGCAAACCCAACATGATGTTTGGGTCCATCACAAGCAGATCCAGGATTTCAAAGTTGGTGCCATGGACTTGAACTTGTTCACACCAGACTTTGGCTGCAAGACATTCACCACACTTTTTCCTTTTTTTGTTTGGGGAGCCTGGCAGCGTGAGTTAATAGGGGTTTCAAATGCATGAGCCTCCGTCAGGTGACATGGTCACATTCACCGCCATAACCAACAAGAATGGTCAACCGCAGCTTGTCAAAAAGATGCACTTGTGGAAAACCAAAGCAAGGCTCGCGATGTGCAGGCGCATTTTAACAGCTCAGAAATCAATTAGGAACCCCGATGAACCAAACGCAAGACACCCCAGATATCCACCCCAGATATCCTCAGGCGTCATGTAGGCGCAGATGCTGCTGCTAGAATTAGGCAATTTTGTGTGTTGGGCCGGTGTGGTTTGCGACCAAGGAACAATCCGGCGCAGTTTAAATGCACTGCAGGTTTGACCTTGAGATCATTGTATGCCAGCTTGTGATGTCTGGGCTACTGCACACCAGCACGGTGAGGATTGGTTACTGTAACATACTGTAACAGTTAACTCTGGGATATACAGTGTATCATAGTGTGTTGTTATAGTGTGTCATCAACATACACCTCGCTGAGGTCACTGTTCCAACCTGTTCCAGCTTCTCGTTGTCAGCTTTCCGAGGCAAGCTATTGATCTGCAAGCCGCTGTGGCAGCTGCGGCAACTGTGCAAGGTCAAGTTGTACCTGTGCCTTGACCCTCCTTGACCTGGCCTGTTGGAGGAGGTCCAGATCTATTGACAAATTGAATCTATTTGATTTTGAATCTATTGTATTCTTGTCCTACATATTGCTTTCTATTTGTTATATGATAGTGTAACAGTGTATACTGTATATATATATATAATTAATTATAATTATATAAGTTGCATGCCATGATGGAAGCAAAAGGCAGGTATGCACGCAAAAGTAAAGTAAAGCCCCTGCAGCGAGAGAGCACCGCAAGAAGGTTGAACCACTCAGTTTGATCTTGACCCAAGAAGGGTTCTGCTGGAGACCGCTATTCAAGATCAGTGGATGATATAGTCTGGCAGTGCAGCCCGTAATTTCTGTGTTGTACCTAGAATGTTGGCAGCATATCGGAAGCAGCTGATTGGTAAAGAGCAAAGAGTTTCTAGCGGAGATTCCTGCGGACATTGTAGCTGTGCTCTCAAATGCGAAGAGGCTGATGGTGTCTCGTGGGGTCTTTGGGAGCCCTTCCATTGATGTCGTATGCGTATCATTTGTACGGGTAGTGGTTACTGCTTCGCTTGCGCCTGTGTGTTTGGCTCGCTTGTGGCTGCTTGTGCCTGCGCAGGTCCTTTTGACTTCAACAGCAGGGTTATCCCATAAACAACTCCCCCAGTTCCCCCTGAGCCCCCATGTCCTCCTCAACTCCCTAAGAGCAGACCCTAAATGGTTCAGCCTGTACAGAGTGGATTGTTCGTTAAGTACACATAAATGTCTGCGCAAGTGATCTGTTTTGCTCGGCGCCAGTGATGCTCTTCCCCTATCATGTCGGCATGAGACAAATCAACACACCAGAAGCAGTGACACTACTCGTACCACCTTCCTGGCAGAGGGCAGCGACTTCCAGGAAGGGAGAAGTACGGTCGTGTTTCTTCTTTTTTGAACGACTCTGTGGAACTGACTGGAACTGAAACCTATTTCAATATGTTTCAATTGTGTGATTCATTGATATTACTGTAAAGGCTTTTTGGATCCTTTTGGCCTTCTGAACACCATATGTTCAGGTTTGGTTTCTGATGGCACCTCCATTTTGGGATGGCGTTTCCACTGATTTCCTGGGAGTCGTTGGAATCCCGAGGCACGAGCTCCTGCTCCCAGGGCAGCTCAGACAGTCCCACCGAGAGAGCCACCAAAGCAGGTGCCGCCAAGGTGGGACAAAGCCTTTCCGTGTCAAAGTCAATGAACAAAGCAAAATATATTTAAAGTTGGATAAAGTTGGAAGATGTCGGAAGTTTTGCTTTGAATTTTGCGTTTTGTTACATGTAAATGCACAACTCGTCAATGAGATCCATTTTGGAGAGGTGCGTGAACCAGAGATACCCTAGGCTCAACAGAATTGTATATTAGATAGGACAGTTGTCATCGTCGGCTTAAAGGAGTTTGGAAGCGGGGATGGATCGGAAAGAGGTAGTAAATAAATGTAACCAACAGGTCAGACAAAGTTCCCAGGAATTTGATAGAGGAAATTTCATGCATACTTGGCCACTTGGCCAAAAGTATTCGAAATATTTCGAAAGTATGTTTCTCAATGTCTGATGCATGTATCATATTCTTTTGTGAAGATGGAGCCAGCTTTGAGTGCTTGCAAGTACGTTCCAAAGGTATGGCCTGCAGCGCTGCTTGAACATTGCAAAATATGCTTCCATGTAGATTTCACACATGATATGATGCAGATACAGATGGCCATCAGTACGCGTATATGCAACAAATGACAATAATATATTGCAGAATGAGAGATCCCAGCATGGGGTCCTGTGCTAAAAATCCGAATTTCGATCTTAAAAGTTACTCCGAGGGAGGTCAAACGGACAACTTGAGCAGATACTGGTCATTTTGTTTGCTGTAGTTTTCATGGTTCTAGGGCTGAGGCTGCGTGTGTAATCTTTGGAACATGAAGAAAGGGATGGAAAAAGGCAGCAATATTGTGCTCCTGAAGGCGTTACAGTACTTTTGTGTTCATTCCAAAAGTAGTACGATGTAGTACAGAATATGCTGTTCTCAAGAGTGCTGCAGCCGAATCCTTAGTCCTTCACTCTCACAGGCACCGTTGGAATCTGTATCAACATGCAACTCACACTTATATACATGCAGGATTCTTCGACAATTTTTGTTTGACCACCAAGCATAAACTTTCTCAAAATGATAACGACAGCAGAACTCAGTGTGTTTGCAAAGAGATAACCGCTCCACCAACATATATATCATATATATATATATATACACCATATATATCAGAAATAAAATATATCACACATCATACAGACAGGACATTATTTGCAGACTTGTTTGGTTTGAAGACTCCGAGATCTCAAACCGTTTAGATCATGGCCTTATGGTCAAAAGATGTCAAAAGGTCATGAATATCAGAGGTGAATGACCAAACTTTGGTACGGCAGCCCTATGGATCGCCTTAGGCCATGAAAACAAAGTTTTTTGGGGCCTTGGACCACTTAATTTTGAGGGCTAGGATCTGCTAATTGTATGTACTGCTGCTGTAACACACTGAAACCATTTGTCATTTATAGCCTGGTCTTAGTTGGTTAGCCAGATGTAATACACGAAGCAAAGTATATTGCCAGACTGCAAAGACATATACAGCACGTACCTGTGCTTTTGACAAGATACTGCAACACCATAAACTACGTCTTTACAGTTGTAATTTTGCGAAATGAGATTGCAGTCGCAGAGCGTTGCGACATGAAGCAGATCGCACTGCACAATGCACAATGTAACATCACATTACGTCCATAGCAGTCTGCTACATCGCGTCACGTCTCGTCATGTCCCGTCACATCCACACACAGCCATACACACCAATAAGCGCTACAATCACCCATACATGTTCTATCGTTCCCGTGCCCACACACACACATGCATTCATGTGATTCTGGTTCTGTTCCAAGTTGGACTGTTGACTCAGTCCCAAATTCTTTTTGCTCGTTCTACCAAGCCTTTGATAAACTTTGCAGACATGGCTATGCAGCGACTGCGAAACCTGCAGGCTTGGCATGGGTCACGATGGCAAATGACCGGATTTTCTGTGGGTTTTGGATGTTTTTGCATACTTTTTGTGTAATTATTTGCTTAGATAGGGATTCCATGTTCTACATTCAGGCAAATCTAAAGATTCTAAAGTCCTGAAAGTTTCTGTCCTTATGGTTCATTGTCAATGTCAAGGGCATAGATCGCAACAGTTTTCTGCAAATTACTCGTACTGTGATATCCCAAATTTCATTGTCAACCATGAATTGTTTATGTGTTTAATACCTTTTTCATGGCAATACAGATTCAAAATAACCAGCTGCAACGTTGAGGAACATGACGTGGTCAGATGTTGACGGATGCTTTATGCATGGCCGCATGGCTTCCAGTCCTAATCCCCGAGAGAGGCACCCAAGGCACCAACGACAGAACAACGGAAATGCATACCGCATTTGGTTCCCAAGCAGCCTGAATTGAAGAAACAAATTGAAGCAGGCTGCAAATTGCAAGATCACTCCAGTCAGACCCTCATATTCTTGGGTCTAAGTGTGACCCATGCAACTCCACACAGTGCGTTTGTGAAGTATTGGAGCCTGGCATTCATTCACACTCTGCCACACATAGCCACACCTCTCAAAACATGTGCAACATGCTGTGGTTGCAGGACAATGACCAACAATCTGTGAGTCTAAAGTAAAAGTATTGGAAAGTAGGTTCCAGGATGTTCCAGAACTACGTGGACAGTCGTCAAAAGTGCCACCTTAATTCCAATGACATGCTGCCCTGCTGAGAAAGCAAAACATCATTGCACCTGCACCTTCGTCCTACCCTGCATCCAAGACCACAGCAAAGCATTTCCCATGCAAATGGATCATGCTTGATCATGAACACAGCATGCTTTGGCAGGGGCCAAAGGAATCGTATTTGATGCATTTGCTGCCCATTTGCTGCTCATTTTCTGCCCATTTGCCACATTCGTATTCATACTTTGGAACGACGTTTTCGTGCACAAGACAAGGCCTTCTCAAGAATACACTTGAGCATTAGCCGCTAATCTCAGACATGTTATTTCTTTAGCCTGTCATTAGCTTTGCTTGGCAGACATACTTGCTCTGCAGATGTACTCGTGCCAATGAAAATTCCCAAGCAAAGAAAATTACACTGCAACTACTGTATATACATTCCATTGTTTATTGAAGCATTCTTGAAACGATTGAAAGCACCAGCTGACACTGCATACCAAAGTCTCAAGCATTTGATGTGCATGGGATCTGCAGGCAATGAAGCTATGGCAGCTACGAATGACAGATGTATAACTTGATATAACTTGAGTGCAAATGAACCATCTCTGGGCTATCTCTGACTCTGACCCTGCAAGGTGCACCTCAGGCAACTCCGTGACTTGTCACGGTGCGATTCTTCAGATATTCAATAGCTTAAATGAATCGCTGAAATTCGCTGAACATTTGAATATCTTGATTCGCTGATTGATTGACTAATCTTGAGACACCATGAGATTATCATGAGATTTGTTCAGTAGCACATGAAGTATATCAAGACCCACGGAGGTGGACTTCAAATATTGAGAGATATATGCTGTGCTTCAAGTTGTTTTGACTTGTTTTGCACTGCGATTTCTTTGGAGAAATCCAATGTTTGGATATGTTTGGGATGTTTTGGATCTGACTGCAGTGAGGATTGGTGCGCGGAAAAGACCCGCCCAAGACTATTCGCCTCCTGAAGCCGACCCGACTACCTTAGTTGGGACCCGCCAGTGGGGAACCATCACTGCTTGGAGGCTGCCAAGGGATCAGACGCAAGATGAACACAGCAAAGGAGCAAGAGCGGAAATCAAGATCACCATAGATCACCTGATATAATATAGTAGACTTCTTAAGTTTTGATATCTGTTTAATCACATGATGTATTTAGATGTATTTAGTAGACTTAGAAGGTCACGTCTGAGTAACGAGATGCATCAGCCTGGTCATGGGTTTAAGCTTTTCAGCTCCAGAGATGATCAAGTGTGCACAGATGTGCACAGTGCACAGATGTGCACAGTTTCAGAATGTTCTCTGCTTCTTTTGGCATGCGGTACAACAATGACATCCATTTTTGGCGGTTTCTGACTTCCCCCAGGCCAGGAGGCAAGTACGGATTCTTGAAGTGTGAAGAGACCTTTGCAGTATTTCACAAGGACTGATCATTTCCAAGATGCAAGCTTGCTGCAAGCACATCACAATAGTTGGAAGAGGTTTTTCAAAAGATTGCAGACAACTTCTTCGAGCTGTGAGAATTATGAGAGAATGATGAGAATGTGAAATCATGATGGCAGTCATGTACACGTTTTCCTTAAAGATCCTGGAAGGATTGCTGGGTACATCATCAACAGATGGGTGGATTCAATGAAGGCGACACTGTCAGCTTTACCGTAGTCATGAACAAGGAGGGCAATCCTCAGGCCTCGGGGCATGCAGGAAAGCACCAGTTCTGCAATGGCTTGCTCTCTAGATCTTTTTCGCAATACATTCGCTTGTTTGATACTTTAATACAGATGGCTGTCTGACATTGATGCGCATTGTATTCTAGGATGATCTACTTGTACATAGAATGCGTTCTGTTTGGACATTCCTGGCACTCGGGACACTCTTGACTTGGTGCCCTCACAGGCAGTTGACTTGCAGGCCGAAGACAACAAACGCTTTCGGTCTTGACATCTCAAATGAAAAAAGAAGCCGCTAACTTTGTAATGGAGGGTGAAGAAGTCAAACAGTCATGCAGGGCTGTAAAGGGGTTGCTGATAGTCTTTTGATAAAGGACGTAATTCATCAGATCCTAGTCAGACCCTAATTGTGATGCTAGATGTTTCAAGCGGCTGGGGCACTCTCCTTGTTGCATGAAGCAGTGGCTAACCATGCTGCTCGTTAGAATTTTGCTTAGAATCTTGGTTGGATGCTCCTTGTTTTTCTGTGTCTATGTCTTTGTGTCTCTTCATGTCTCTTCAAAGGACACGACATATTGTGGAAGCAGTTAACAAAGACAAGTTGAGACAATTCGGCTTTCATCATGTTGACATGCACAACATTTGGTCATATTTCGCGAAGGATTTCAGTGAGCTTTGCATGTGCTTTGGGAAAGGATGGCAAAGGCAACTGTGATTTCATGATTCCAGGAAAGTATTTGTTTAGAGATGTTTGGACAATCTTGAAACCGCCTGCAGTAAGTTGCATTTGGCTCGGAAAAAGTTGATACGGTTTGTGTCTGTGGGACTTTTGCCAGGCCCTTTGTGTGTGTGTGTGTGTGCGTTGCTTTTGCTGGCCAGAATGTGTGAGATCAACCCCTGGGCGCAATCACCAAATGCATAGAAAACCGAGTGATGAACTGATTGTGATGTTGTCAAATCATGGTTAAGTCTTGCAGAACAGGTTCTCAAATTGTGAATTTACATATGATTTTTGTACGATCTTCTATCAAGTTTTTCAAGCATTTCATGTGTTTGAAGATGTTTCAAAGTATTCCATGATGATACCTTGTGTGAAAAGAATTGAAAAGTCGGGAGTGCGATGATGGGAGAGGTATGGCTTCTTTAGGCCGCCTTGGACGCAGTGCCTTGGGCCGTGCTCGACGAGGCACAGGGACAGCAATTGACTGCGATGGCAGTGGAATGTGTCGAATGGAGCAATCAAACGACGCCGGAACGTGTCAATGGAATGTGTGTGTGTGTCAATTTGGTTGTAAGTGTGTGAGCAAAATGTCAGCAATCATCACGCTGCGATGCTGCTTGCTTGGTGCAAGTCAAAGATGGTGTTGTAGCAGTGTTGTGGCACTGATGTCAATACATCAATACTGTATTCTCATGATTTTTGTGGCTAGACACAGGTGTTACAAAGCTGAGCAGATTTGTGTAGTATTGTGTAGCTGCGAGCAATATTCTCAAAGCTTAGGCTACGCCACCTTGCTTCTTGCTGAGCACAACAATAAATCGCTGAACAAGGTAGGGATGCGTTTGAACATGTTTGAACGAGATGATGTGGACATCTTTGGATGCCAAGATGGGAGGACAGGTGACAGGATTTCACATGATTTGACACGATTTGACAAGTGTCATCACGTGTCATCAAGTGTTTAACAAGTGTCATTCGTGTTGGACGGTGTCGGTTGGATTGGTTCGGGGTGAAATCACTCTGCAGGCCACACTCCATGCGGTGACAGCCGCGCATGCCACTCAGATCGAGCCGATCATAGCCAACCTGCTCAAAAAAGAGTCATACAAGTAGATCAAAGTAGGACCAAGATGGTGTCAGTTCGAATATGTTGAAATGGGGTTGGAATGTACTTCGCCAACCTTGACGACTTGACGATGTCCTTGACGATGTGCATCAAGAATCATCAATGAGGTCAAAGCTTCCAGGCTGTACCAGTGTCGATCTCCTCGTAGCTGGCAAAGGCGAACGTTGACTGTTGGCAAACGTTCGCAAACACTTGCGAACAGCAGATGCAAAGAGTCTGAGATACAAAATCACAAAATTAGAATCAATACATGTCGATACGAAACAACACAACTTGGGATAAGGTCACTCAAACCTTGCAGCACTTAGACATAAAATATCAATAAACGGCTTCGGGATCAGCCAGCAATATCGAGATAGATATGGGATCAACCGTGATCAAGCAGAATATGCCAGGTTTTTTTGTCAGATCTCTGCCAGGCTGTGGAGAAGTAGCAAAAGCTGGAGCTTCAGCAGAAGGCGTCAGCAAGGCCTCCGCAAACTCCACAGTGAACGTAGCGACGTAGAGAGTGGCGGTCTGTGTGTGTGTGTGACAGAGTTTCACATGTTTGCTGCGCATGTTTTGCACGTTTCACATGACGTCGCATCGTGTCACATGATCTCACAAGACTTGATATGTGATGAATATTCATGAATTTCTTGGACATGGCATGATGTTCATGTTGCATCGTGTTGCACAAATCAGGGTCCACATTTCTACACACCCACACACCCACACACCACACAAAACACACATGGAGTGCCTTGCAAAACAATGCCACGCAATGCCATGCAATGCCACACTGGAGCAGGTCCTGGTTGCTGAGTCAGATCAACTGGAGCACCCTGTGGCAGATGTCATGGCAGAGCTGACACTTGACAGCATCTTTTAGTGACGGTAGGACTCATCCAAGATCACTTGCAGCCTGTCAGACTGCCTAGATGTAGAATTGCTATACGCACTAGTATGAACAATTCCTTGTTTGTATTCATTTGTCAGAATAATCTGAGGATAATGTCACATGATGAGGTGGCACCATGTTCCAGGATTTTTTCCTTCGAGTGCCAAACTTCATGTAAACAACAAAATCCCTTGGACACATTTGGACCCTAAGGCTTGAAGCTCTACAAAAACAAAACAGCGTCTTGGCATGTCTTGTCTGCAGAAGCTGTCAGAATCTCTGAAGATGGGTCGATATGTATCAACCCACTGAAGCCAGTGAAAAAGTCTGAGAAAGTCAGCATTCTTCAAACAAACTCAAATTCAAAAATTGTTCCCGGCACAACCCTGCATGGCCAAGACACGATAGACGAGCGAAAGCGAAAGCTAGCCTAATCACTAGTCGTTACAATATTAGAGTTTTGTGTACTTTTGTGACATTTCGTTTTACTCTGGTGTTTTTCAATGCTTGCCGACGTTTTGCTTGTCCATTTCTATTTTGAATGCTCTCACTCCTTGCCAAGGTTACAAAGTCATTGCAGGCATCTCCAGCTCCTTGGTGAAGGTGATACGCTGCTGGCACTGGGGGAATGGGCATTCCAAACAGAAAGGGGTCAAGCTGTGGCAAGAATCATGAGGTGACACTTCAATAGTCTATGATGATCTGTGATCATTTATGAGAATGTTGGATATTTTGATACTTTCAGCCAATGCGGCTGAACACCCTGGACGGATTGAGCAAAATCCAGAACAAGAGAGGAGAATGATAGGCAATGCCTTCAACGCTTTATTTGATGTCATGCATTGCGTCTCTGTTTCAAGTCAGGATGTGTGCAGTGTCAACTGTACTACCGGAGGCAGAAATCATAATGAAGCACATACTAATCTTAAAACGAGACAATAAGCAACAAAGGGCATACATGGGCACCGGCATAGTAGAACTGCAGAATTTGGGGATGGAGACAGAGCATAGTCAGAGCTTTGATGCAACATGCGGGCTGTGGCACCAGCCCTTTCACTCCAGCAACCTTTGACAGGAGTGCTTGCCTCGATTAGCAGCCAGCCTAGATGTGCAGCCAGTCACAGACATCGTGGAGGTTGGAGAGGAGCTCAGAACTGGCATGAACCGGCATGAACTGGCTAAGCTAAGTTTTGTTCCCAAGTTTTCAGACATCAAGGGAACTTAAGGGTTGAGACAATACTTTAGTGTACCTTAGCATGTTGGGTCCCAAGCGCCATTATGCTGCATACCCCTTGCGAACATGTGCAGGTGTGAATCTGACGTTGCAAACTCCGGGACATGTTTTCATTTGTAGGAGCCAGATGTTTGTTCAACAGTTTCTTATGCAAGAGTGGTGGAGAGATCAAAGCAGTTGCAGTCAGTTCGAACATATTTGAACCACAGGAGGATGGTGTTTTTGCCCGTCCAATGTATGCTGGCAATGCAATTGCTACAGCGCCTCAACTACACTGTCACCCCATGGGTTCACTCTTGAGGCGTGTGAAAGCTTGAAGATTCTTAGAAGATCTTGTCAATGCTTATTGTGAATATTTGTGAATGGTTTCTGTGCTACCTATATCCACCTATGGTACAGTTTGATGAATGCAGCAACTAGTGTTCTCCTAAGGTGAAGACCAGTGATGCAGTGCGACTTTTGACTTTCAGGCAAACTGCCTTCGAGGTGCGAGTTGCTTCGAGTACAACACAGTTTCCATGTGGAAAGATGTATAAAGTAAGTTGTTTGCATTTTTACAAAGTACCGGTGGGTTCTTTCATCATCTTTCATCTTTCCTAAACCTAGCAAGGGAAACATGTTTCTCAGGGGTTGTTTCAGAATCATCAGCATGAACGTTTCCATCTTAGAGGGAATTATACGTTGTTGGTATCATGCTGGTACACGCTGTGTGTACTCTCTGTATACATATTAGATAGATAAATAAATTAAATGAATGAATGAATGAATGAATGAATATACATATACATTATACATTCATATACATTGTCTTTGCATGTCTGTACATACTGCACTTGTGTCACTGTAGGCACTGTAGGTCGTGTAGGCACTGTAGGCACTGTAGGCACAGCACTTCCAGGACACGCACACCACATGCGCATCACATGCACATCACTTGCACATCACACCCATTTCGCATATCCAGGCAGCTGCTGAAGCGACAAGTGCTGCACCAACTGAAAGCTTGAGTGCTGCTACATATTCGGGAGCAGGTTCGGGAGATGTAAAGAAGGATAAGAAGGGGTGTAGCTCTGGCTCCATCTGTGAGGACATTCAAACAGAAACAATTGTTTGTATACCATAAGATTTGCATGTAAATTGGCTTTGTCAATAGCAATGACAACCGCATTCAAAAGAGCAGTCAGACAACGCAAAATGCCAGGAACCAGAACTGCTGGTGATGCACAGACATGTCAAGCACACTGAAAACTGTCCTTTTTGATCCTTTTTGACCATTCGCATTTTAAACTACATACATATACTGTACATATATATATACATATACCTATATATATATATATATTATATCATATTATATCTAGAGTGGCCGTAATCGTACATATCATTGTATCATGTATATGTGGACTGTATAGCGCCAGCTTTCACCACATTCTTTTCTTTCTTTAGATTCTTCAGTTAGCATTTTCATGTTTTCTATGTATCTCTCAGTTTGTTGCGCATCATGTTCAAGAACCTAGTCAAGACTGGATTCTCTCTTGGCTCTTGTCTCGGGAATGTAGGCTGGCAGGATACATGTTGCTTCCATTGTTGTCAAGGGAAGTGTTTGCTTTAGGATGCTTTTGGTATGCTGGGCGCATCGGCATGTCCCAAGATTTAGACTTTAAGCGGGAGGCTGTTTCTCTTCATTGACTTGATCGGAAAAAGGTCCAAGCTTGTTTCATGTGGCTTGTGTAATTTTAACGAGCATTTGGATCAGCATTTCTTCAAAGAGAAGCAAAGTGATCCATGATCCTCCATGTCACTCATGTCATATCAGACCTATCAGTAGACTCAGTAGACTAAGGGGAAACGGGTGTTGCAACTTACTCAAGATGAACAACCTTTGTCATCTTTGTCCTGGTTTTGTGCACTAGGCATGGGTATTGACATTGATATGTTTAAGGGGGGCCGGTGTTCTTGGTGCCTTTGACATCCTGGAGGTATCCAGTGGCTAAAGGACTCTGAGGCCACAAGCGACAAGCCACAACTGAGTAGTGTTGCTCGGATGCAGATTGCGAAGGCTTTACATCGGCTGTGCATGAGATTGAATGAATTTGAGTTGCAAAGGGATCTTGACGCAAATGGACACCGGAAGCGGTTTCCTGTTTTTGCCCCCAGATCCAAGATATTGCAAGATCTTGCAAGATCTTTCTGGAATGAGGCAAGCCGGGTAGTGGCTGGAGGGCGTGGCCTCAAGAACGGAGAAAACTTCGAGAAGGCTGAAAGTTGACACGATCGCTGAAAGGATGACAACATGGACAACCTTTGCAAACCGTGCTACGCGAGGGAAGAACGGGATGAAAGGGAATAACTCAGAATTAGAGTGCGAGACCATTTGATAAGAATGAGGAACCTTTCACATTGTTTTACAACATATGTTTTACTATAGTTTTTTTTTTGCCGTGTCCTCAGAGGTGCTGGAGCCACTTTGTGACAAGCTGAAAGCTGCACTGGGCGCATCGCGGGCTGCAGTCGATGCGGGCTTTGTGCCCAATGAGCTGCAGGTGCTCCACTGCTTCGGTGCAACGGATTAAGAATGACAAAGATAGATCGAAGAAGATCAAAGTTGTTCGAAGACTTTTCATTGACACAGCAAACTGAACACATTCCCAGACTCTGACTGAACACACATAATTCTAGCATATCCTAGCTTTGTTTTTGACAGAATCAGGAATTCTGTTAAGCAAAGGAAACATCGCAGGAACAGAAGGCAAAGACAAAACAGGACTACAAAAGCGCTGAATCGGCACCAAACTGAACACTTGCCATGGACTGCCTATAGGAATCCGTAGGCTCGACTTCTCAGCATCATTTGAAAACTCTTTGCTGTTGGAACCAGGTGGGCCAAACTGGGAAGGTTGTGGCACCTCAACTGTACATCGCAGTTGGCATCAGCGGTGCCATCCAGCACCTAGCAGGAATGAAGGACGGTATACAGAGTTGCAGATGGCCGTCCTACAAGAGCTGCGGTTGTCTGTGGTTTTTGGTCAAGGCGATTCTGAATTCGTGATATGTGTACTATGTGTATGATAGAAATTCTGATTCCAAGTATTTCCGGGTATTCTACTTTACCCTTTGATGAAAGACTTCAAACTGCGCAGAGGCAGAGCCAGGCAACATCCGGCAAGAATCATTTGTAGGCTCAAGGTGAATGTCAGAGACTGTGAGGCCGAGGAGAGAGTGGATAAGGGGATAGACAAAACTCTTGCAAAAGTTTAAGCATAGAAGAAGGTTGTAAGGGCAGGCAAGGGCAATATGTGGTTTCTATCATGGTCAACTATTTCGCAGATCAGTCAAACTGGCTGCTTTACCTACCTACTTGTATGGTGCATTTTCGCGTCAGCGGAATCCCATTGGAAATAGTTTAGATCTATGTCTCGACACTGCAGGACTCCAAGACTATCGTTGCCATCAACAAAGATGCAGATGCTCCTATTTTCCAGGCTGGACAACTGCTCAACAACAGATGCTAGGAGGATAGTGAGTTGTTTGAAATGAAGTGGTTGAAGCCTTGACGATTCACCATCAGTTTGGCAGATAGTGTGACACACAAAACCCAGGAACTTTGCCGAGTACAGTAGCTGCTGTTGTGCAGTGGTTGTACGTAGTGCTTTGAATTGGTTGGCGAGTCGTTTTGCTTGGGTTCCTGCAGTTTGGGAGAAACAGAGCAATGCAGTGTTCAACACAGTGCTCAATACTGCGTCGCTAAGTTGTCAATACTGGTTAAATATGTTGAATATTTGCTCTCTGCAGGTTGCCGACTATGGCTTGGTTGCTGACCTCTTTGAGACGGTGCCAGAGTTGACGAAAAAAGTTTGAGTCTTCAAGGCATCAAGCGGTTCCGCAATTTTTACTCGGCGCATCTGGTTGGGAACTTTCAACCCTGCAATAAATGAAAATGGTTTTGTCAACAGACCATAACAGACCTCCATTGTGTCGCAAGTTTGGTTCAAACTGTTGTCAAGGGAAAAACTCTTTCTTTAAAGAGTTTCTGTCGACTCGAAGTGTTTTGTCCTTTGAAAAAATTGCACAAGGACACTGAAAACGTCTTTTGGTCCAAGCGCCAGATCCGTCGATTAATTAAGCGATTCAAACGAAAGTCCTGGGCGTAGGTGTATTGAATATCATTGAATATCAAGGGTCTGATTTGATTTGTAACTGACGTGAATGGCAATCAATATTTTTGGTGCCGTACATTCAATGTTTCTCCATCATGTGAATCGTGCTAGGTTTGTGTCAGATTTGTGTCTTGTTGAGGCTGGTCATGCCCGTGGAAGCGACGCAATGTGGCGCCTTTCGCCTTCGGCTTTGGCCATGTCCACCCAGAACTCTTCCAAAAGGTCGCACGGTTTCCAGTGACCTGCCGGAAACGTCTTCACCCTGAAGACTTCCTCGAACAGCAGGGGGCTCTATGCAGTCAAAGAGAACATTTGATCAATTTTAGGCCACACTAGAAAATTGCACATGGTTTTGTTGAGGTCTCACATAATCAGAAATAACATGATATAACTAGAGTCAGCAGAGGATCGAGATTTGGATCCAACGAAAACTAAAATGTGGATGACTTCTTTGGGGAACTATTCCTGTAGAAGATTGTGATGTTGAGAGCTTTCCTGGGCAAACCGCACTGTTTGGGTCCCCTGCCGGGATAGCTTTACTGTCTCCAGAAAGTCTCCAGAAAGGTGCAGCAGATCTGGCGTTGCCTGAACAAACTGGTGCCATACTCGATTCCCGGACGGACTTATTCATCTTATAATGTATATATATATATAAAATCAATCTAAAGTCGTTCAATATAATGTGAGTCACCAGTAGTCATGAGTCATGCATGAGTTATTCATGAGTCATATATGTTTGGGTACATGACATCAATTATCAATTCGCCGAGAAGTCCGGCCATTCAAATTGTTTTGGCCTGCGCCGAATCTAAACCCCTTGACACCTCAGCCAGGCAAGGTCCAGGTGAGGGGTCTGGCTCCAAGCGATTTGCGCTTGACCACGAGAAAAGGTGCTGGCGGATGGTAGAATCGCCGAAGGACATGGAAAGACCATGTTCCACAACAGGGATTTGGCACTTGTACCGAAGAAACTCATGCATCGTGATCATCATGATCTCCGCATCTCAAGTTGGCTGTCCCAATGGATATAGCAGCATGTATTCTCAAGAAGTATGGCTTATTGGCTTGTTGACAAGATATGACAAGACTCATTTTCCTCTGAAAGTATGGTTTTCTACTGGTGTACATGTGGTTCCGGAGCAAAGACGTTGAAGGAAATATGTCCCAACATTGAGACTGAATGCATACAGGTACAGGTAGCTGGCATCTCATAAAAATGCCACAAACTCTGATTTAAAAAACAGTGAAAGATGTGAAAATAAGTGTGCTTTGTCGTGTTTGGGTGAAGTACAAGTGGAACTTATCTTGGAGAAGCACCTTTCAGAAGTTGAGCAAGAGCACGTCAATGGAGGAAAGCCATGGTAAAGCCTGGCGAATCCGCAGTGAACTCCCTTGAAGTCGGGGAATTCGACATAGACTACACACTGTTCCCGAAGTTTCAGTGCAGTATTGGCTATGGCTCCGGAGTCTTTCGACAGGACTCCCTGCTGGAGCCATGCTCTCCTTATTTTTCCATGCTTTTTCTTAAATCTTGGTTTCCTTTTCCTTTTCCTCTTCCTTCCCTTATCTGCCTTATGTTCCAGTGAATTTAGTTTTCCTATGTTTTCCTATGTTTTCCTATGTTGTTAGCTTCTTAACTCTTTGAGGAAGCCCGTTTGTGTGTCAGGAGGGTTACGATTTGAGCAAGCGACCAATGGTGGACTTGTTGCTCGTTGTAGCCGACGAGGCCCAATCAACGGAAGGGGCAACAGATTTTGGCACATGAAATGTATCATGTCAGAGGGGCAACAGATTTTGGCACATGAAATGTATCATGTCAGATCATGTTAGCAAGTATATGGAGTCGTAGGTCCAGATGCACGTAAAAGAATACCTTAATACCAACTATATTTTCAATTTTATCCAAATACACATGAAAAGATGTTCATCATACTTTCATCATTTCAATGTTCAATGAAGTTCTTCGGTTCTTCGTCTCCGCTTGGGACCTGAAGTCGCTGCGCAATTCTCAGGACCTGGAGGAATGGCACAGCGAGAATCTGAAATCACAGCCACAGCACTACTCCGGCTTGACCAGGCGCAGCTGCAGCGCAACCTTTGTGGCAGAAGTTTGCCCAGTGCATGAAATCTGATACATATCATTGCATACAGTACATACAGTACATATATATATATATGTATATTCATAATTATGTACAATGCTAATTCCATGATGTCAATATCTCTCTATATATATATCCATAGATAAAACATGATACAGTATACACAATTAAACACACATCTCAACATTCAAGCTGGAAGACGTATGAAGACGTATGAAGATGTATGAAGATGTATGAAGATGTCATTTCTGCATGTTAGATCATGTTAGATCATCTCTGTCCAGTGTTGTTCAGCCCATTGGATTTGGTATGATTGTTTCGTATCGTTTCGTATTGTTTATTGCGCACGGAAAGAGTTCAGGATCCTGGGCTCAGCTCGTGTTTGCCAGCTGCAGCGTTGGGGTCCTGGTGTCTTGTACTTCCCAGAGGTACGCTGGGAACAGCTTAGAACTGGTCGTAGTGAGTCGCACTGGCATGAAGTGTTCGAGGGTTTTTGACTTGTGCAGTTCATGCTTAGAGTTTTTGAATGTTTTTGATGCATCAAGACCCTTGCAGTACAAAAGCGATATTCTTTGCAAACTTTTGCATGTCATTTATTTACAGGATGTTTTGACAGGTGCAGCTTGCAACTACTGAAGGAGGGGTAAGTTTCTCAGTTGATCTGTACAATCTCTTCACCCTTGAGTCTTGGGATATCTTGCGATATGTTGATTTATGGAAGGTGCGGTTGAGGTGCTCAGTATTAGTCAGTATTGGTCAGTAGCTGTTCAAGCCTCTTCCATCTGGTGCTCAGTTTCATTGCCCGATGATCCCGATGCCCAAGCTGAGGTCTTGAACGCAAAGTATGGTGTCATCACCTTTCGAGATTTGCTTCTGGATTTGGAGACCTGGTCATCTCTCTACATCGCCGGGAGGACCGGCCACATGTGCTGAGACATGCTGAGACTATTGAGATTAGAGTAGATCTTTTGCCGTTTTGTTGGTGATATAACTTATTAATACTTATTATAACTTGTTCGTTTGGGCTGCAGAGTCATGGACACAGGAAATTTTAAGCACACACGAGAAGATCGAGAAGTGATGCAGGTTGCAAAAGCCTTTTGTCCACAACTGGTACAGCGATGGGGAAGATAATGAAGACATTTTTGATGCTGCCGTAGCCACTTGGCTTGACGTCTGATACAGGTTTGAAGTTAGTTTGAAGTGCTTTCAAACATCTTTAAACTAGGGTAGCTCGAAGCTGGCAAGGTGAGCCAGCTGTGGCACCTGTGGGCATAAATGCTTAAAGGATCTTGAAGGTACTGTATGTTAGGTCATGTGAAAGCTGTGAAAGTCTAAATCTAGGCTGCGGGTTCCTTCCGTTGACTGCGCCACGTTGGAGGGCCCATGGCGGTTGTAAGTGAAGTCTTGCCAACGATACAAAAACGCATTGTGTCTGTGTGCAGGTGCAGAATCGTCGTGCTGCATTAGCCACTGCCCTGCTGAGTGCCGGGCAGGATACTTTGGATGTGTCAACGCTGCTGGCATCGGTAGGGGTGGCATGTTTCGAGTATATGGACACTCAACGAGAGATCTTGACAATGTGCACAAAGTAAGCTGGATGCATTTGCATGGAATGTAGTGAAAGCATTGCAGAACATTTCCAGTCTGCTGGTTCAGAGTTGTTGGTACTTTTTGATCTTTTCTATAGCTGGTTGGGTTCTTCATTCCAGGTGGTAGGATTGTCCTACAGCGGCGATATCCGAGTGGGTTTGGCTGAGAACCCCAACAAGGCAGTTGGATGGATGCGAGGGGCCAATGTCATCAAGTGTCAGTTGGCCTCACACCCAAAGATGTTTGCCATTTCTATCAAGGGTTGAGGGATGTTGAGGGATGTTGAGGGGCTTCAGATGTTTGACCCATACCGACTTGAGCATACTTGAGCAAAAGCCGGAACAAGGAGATGGTGAGTGCTCAGCATTGCTCCTCAACTGTTGTTTGGTGGGTTGAGTCTTGAATGGCTTTCCAGCAAACTATTCCAGTGATGAGTTTGGTTGCTGGCCACAATTCCGCCAAATTAGTGGTGCCCGCCGCAAACTACTCAATTCTGAAGAATGGCAGTTTCTGCGTCTTGAATGTCATGAAGTGATGTCAAGATGATTTGAAGGGTTTGTGAAAGCAACTTGTTGAGGTCCGCAATATTGTCAATGCGCAGAATCTTGGCTGTGTTTGGATGAGTCAAATGTCTAGGAACCTGCGAGGGTGTTCATCAATACCTGACGGGCTACCTTCTCAGTTGTTCAATGCATATGGTTTGCATTAACGGGTTTAGGCACGGTTTGGGGATTTGAAATTACTCAATCTGGCACACAAACCTTGCTCACCTCAATTTGAGGAAAGACATTTTGTGGTCAATTTACCGTCCACTGGCAGAAGAACTCGAAGTGGATGTTATGGAGGCTTGATGTTTTCCTACGCGGATCTAGTCACCGGGCTTGGGGCATGTTTGGAAGATCTTGGAAGCAAATCAGACACTACCAAACTGGAATTCGCTTTTGCCTTGCAAGACACCTCAATCACTGCGGCTGCGGCGTGGCCCAAAAAAAACTACAGCCTTGTTCCAATAGATTCCAATTTGATAGTATACAGGTGCAGAAACGAAAGAAAAAACGGACATTGACAAACGCATGCAAGATCATCAATGGTCAAGGACGCTTGTTTTGGGAGGAAAAGATTTCAGAAACTCTTCAAGTGGGATGTAGGCGGATGTGTATACAATCTTCAAAATGTAGCACAGACATGACCAAACAATATGCACAAACAATCACAAACACGCTCACATGATCTCACATGCAAACATACTTGTGGACACGACCATTGCGTGAGTCCAAGGCTCCCCCCGTTTCCAGTCTGCCATAGATTTAGCAAGAGGAAGAGCAATGGTTTGTGCAAAGGCATTTCCAAAGAATGGTAGGTACACTGCACACACACACACACAAACTGCATCAAACTACATTTTTCTTAAGATCTGTGAGATTCAAAATGAGATTCAAAGTGAGGCCACGCTGAACGATGGATTGAAGGGTGTGGTGCACTTTGACGCTTCGCTCTCTGGACGACGCCGGCTTTTTGCAGCTCTGCCAGAAGCTGTGCAGAAGGCATCAGAGGCGGAACATGGAGAAGGAAATATGAGGAAACATGAGGAACCTGGATTTTAGTGGAAGTGGAGCCTGCAGCCTTTAGCCACTTTAGATCACTTTAGCCTTTCACTTCTTCAACGAATCTGTATTGGCTCTCACGTCCCGGGGCAGCAGTTCGGGCAGCAAAGTCAAAGATGAACACTGGAAGTGAAGCCAAATTTTTCAGGGAGAGATATTTTTTTCGTTTTGTGTTGTCTAAAATTGTCTAAAGATGTTTTTGTTTTCCACTCTGGCTTCTTGGCTTTTGTTGTTTTGGCTTCTTGGGTTCTTGGCTTTTTGGCTTTTGTGGTTTCTTGGCAGTACCATTCAACTATTGTGCAGACAACGTGTAATGCATCAATTTGACGGAATAAAAGGCCAACACTATCCAACACTACTGTCAAGAAAGACAAGATCCAATATGAAACAACAAAAACAAGAGCAAGAATGTTGGTCCAAAGTGCTGCAAATACCAGTACGATGCTTCAGCACCAAAATGCTGCAAATACCTTTCCGATCAGACATCCAACATGCGCTATGCTGCAAGCATTGTGCAAACAACAAACTAAAAGCTTTAACAAACCGTCTGGCCCTAAAACAACTCTGAAACGCACTGAATCAATCAAACCTGCAGAACTCCAATCAAATCCTAAACTCCAAGCCCCTAACCAATCTTCAATAGACCCTAAATAGACCCCAAGCCAAGCCTAAACCAATCCTAAATGCCCCTAAACCAACCCTAGATAAATTACCCCAAACCAACCCTAAATAAACCCTAAACCGAGCTTAACCCTAAACCAATCCTCAAAGTACAGATTCTAGATGATTCTAGCTCAAAAATGTTCAGACACGCGGTCAACGAGATATCAAGGTCAAAAGGCTGCAAATACTGGTACCGTCCAAATTAGCGATTTTAGCTTCAACATGCTGCAGAGCCAAATCAAAGGATATGTTTGAATGTTCAGCAGGATTTTTGAGAAGTTAGTTTGATGGAAAGTACAGGTCGTGCATCCGCTTATTGTTAATTGTATGGCTCACTAAACGGGGATCTTTTCGCTAGCTGGTTGAAGCGTGCAGCCCAACCGCTTTTGAATTTTGTAGAGTGTTTTTCTAGTTCGGGTCAGTGTGTATAGAAGATGTAGAAGTATCCAGAGTCAGCGACACTTCTGCTTCGTTCCAGCATGGGTTTCAGAATGGGGCCCGTGGCGGCCCTGCCGGTTTCTTTGCAAGTTCGTCATGAAAGGTCTCATGATGTCTCTTGTACTACATCTTGTATGGCCAGGGATATGAGGAGCCCTTTGGCCAACTTCGTCGTACTCTTCAAGCCACTGTGCGCCGAGCTTCCATGCAGCAAGCGGTAAAAGGTGGGGAATCTCGAGCTGCGTTGAGTGATGTCAAGTTCACCTGGCACACCATGTGTCAAAGCAACAAAAAACTGGCATTGGAGTATGTCACCCCAATCGCAATCCAGGACATCAAGTTTAGTACAATCTCTGTAATTTGAACAACTTGATGTCCTGGATTGCGATCCCTGTAACATCCTGGGACTCAGTAGTAGCATAGTAGTGCAATAGTAGTAGCTATTGCAGATGCTGAATTGCTGCTGAATGTGTGGGACAAGTTGAACGCCGCAGTTGCCGGTGCACCGACAAAATGCTGCAAGGTGTTTTGAGCTCAGGCGCTTCCAGAAGTTTGCGCTATGTCCCGGCCTCAGCATTGGAGATTCTGCAGTTGTATGAAATAGGCCTAGGATGGCATAGGGCTTTGTAATACGTTATCATGCTTTGTCATCCTGATGCTCAGGTGTTGCAAAAGGTAGCCAAGAGCATTCGGTAGCACTTCGACATTGCAGCCAAAGATGAGCTGTGAAAAAGACCTTCTTTGGCAGCAGATATGTGTATTTCAGGAGGGCGATGAAGGGCCCACTGAATAGCTGCCAATCCCAAGTTAGCCAGCAAAGGAGTGTCCTCAAATGCAGTTTCTGGCAGGTTTACCATTTCTGGACAAAGACTGGACCATGAAATGTGTGTTGTTTTGGCTTTCTAGATTTGCGTGTTGCTTTGCACCTCCTTGGTGCTCTGGCTCTATGGCGCTGTGTTCTTTGTGGGACCTTGCAGGGGGCTTGAGGCCAAGGCTCCTGCGGTGCAAGATGTGGGGATCATAAACCCAAACATGAAACAATATCGACATTTTATTTGAACGCTAGTTTTCAATAGAAGAGTATAGAAGGAAATCAGAGGAGGACCCTTGGAATTTGAGCCAATATTAGGAGAAAACATGTTCATAATGAACAACCCAAGTTCATGTGTTTTTAAACACCAATCACCAAACCTTTTAATAGTCTCACTGCGACCAGGTGCCTCCAATTCGGCGCATGAACTCTATGGAAGCATGGTCAACAAGTTGTGGTTTGACATCCAAGAAGCATTGTGAGCTTTTGCCATCGATTGCTGCGCTGATATGCTTGAATCAGAGTCGGAAGAGTCATCAAAGTCTTGGTATGTCTTGGTCCCTCTGGTCGTTTTGGTCATGCTTGATGCTTGATGCCGCCCTGCTTGATGCCGCCCTGCTGTTGCGAGGGAAATACTGGTAGATTAGTGTCTGGTATTATAAAGTTAAAGATGTATAAAGTATACAATACTATAGTAGTATATAGTATAGTACGTAGACGAGTATGTATCTGGTTTTAGCATTTTTAGCAAGGAATTTGTTTTTGAGTCAACATGAGTCAACTTGCGGCCGAGGCAATCGGTGTTCCAATCCCAAGTGCCCTCGGCAAGGTAGCGAAGCTGAGGCAGGTAACTCGAAACACCGACACCGAGTTAGCACGTGGGTATCGGTAAAGAAAAGAAAAGTAAATCAACAGTCCTTGTGGTCCTTCATGCGAACCGAAAAGTTGTGAGCAGTCTATCCTTGATGTTTCTTTAAGGTTTTTCTGCATGTTGGATGATTTGATTTCTTTGGACATGGCAAAGCCACAGCCGGAGAGCTGCAGGCACCGCTAGAGTGTAGATGCGGAGAATGCTTTTGCACAGAAGCGTGGGGAGCTTAGCTGTTTTACGTGTCTTGGCCTGACCTCGGGGTTTAAAGGATTTGGCAGCTGCCAGTACAAGTATTTAGTCGGATCCTATGGATGCTGGATATCTAATCATTGCAGAGAATCTTGAAGTAAATAATGATAATTATATATAATGAAAAATTGTATATAGGCCTTGTTCCAAACTTGTGACGTTTCTTGGCGGGGCATTGACCTGAACTCAGCTGAACGTGCTGGTCGGATCAAGCGTTTCAACATGTTTCAACATCTCTTCAAGGCATTGAATCAGAATGATCAGAAAGATCAGAATGAACAATTGGACCGCTTGGAGGATCTTGGAGGAGTTCAGTTGGAAAGACTCTAGGCCCACAGAATGTGTGATATTTGATGTGCTAGGCTTGCAGGTGAGAACGTCTATATGCATTTGTTTGCAAAGGCATGCCCGGCATACCCTACAATTCTGCAGGGGCTGTGGCTAATTTGATGGAAGCGCTCGTGTTTTCGTATATGCTGACCTGGGACAAGCCACCAGAGGGATTCTGAGCGAATCCGAGCAATAAATAGATCTATTTGAAGGGAATTGTTGAACAATGCGCTCCGCCTGGTGATGTTCGCACCGCAAGCGGATGACGTCTGAAACGACGACAGCAACATCCAGCAAGAATCCAACTTAATATTCAACTTAATCCAACCATTTTGGAGCAGCAGAAACAAAAAAATGCAAAAACCAGCCAAGCTCTGTTTGCTGTCCATGTCTGTCCATGTCTTCAAGAACTAATTAGCAACTGGTTCTGTCTGTTTGCAGAGACTCCAAACCAAGGTGCTGGATCCAATTCTGGCACGCTGGGCATCAGGCTTCGTTGTGTTTGAGATCAAGATGTGCAATTGCGTAGAGTGCAACGGATGTAATTCATCGTAATTCTATAATATTCTATATTCATTGCATATACAATGTATACGTACATGCTTGTTTGACTCTTGTTTGGACCAACATGTTCATGGTTTGCGTGCCTAAGTGCCGCGTGTTTCCATGCTTCCCTGTTTCCATGTTTGGGTTGCTGTGTGCGTGAGCCTGTATGCGTGCCTGTGCCTGTGCCCAAGCCTCTGTGTGTATTTGTGTGTGTGTGTGGTTGTGCTTGTTTTGTCTTTGTAGGTTTTGCATGGTTTTGCTTCAATTGTAGCAGATTGGCACAGAGCAGATTGGGATTTCTGTCAAACAGAAAGTACCAAATTTCTGTCAATTCAAAGCCAATTCAGCCAATAAGATAATGATAAAACTCGATAAGACGGTCATTTGGCGCCAGCATCACTGCCCACGCGCTCTGGACATCATATCCACGGCATCGGAGCACTCCTCCCAGCGACGAGGCTGGAACGGAGATGAAGGGAGATGAAGGGAGATGAACGGAGTGCTTGGAACATGAAGTGAACGATGAAAGTAGGAGCAAGTGAGCAACACAAGGCACCACTTCCATACAATCACTACATAATACCGCTGCTATGCCAAGACGAACGGACTGTTTGGGCAAGTCAAGCGTGCATGATGGAGTCAAGCAATAGCCAATCATTGGTTGACCATATTTTGATCTGACTTTTTTTTTTCGCATTACTCCGCACAAGTCCGCATTTGAACGAAGTTTCCTCATAGTCCTTGTTTCGCTTTATGGTGCAACTGGTAGGAGGACATTTTTGTACTTTGAAGCCTCTTTTTCCCCGCTTCCTCTTTTTGTATTTGCGTGTACGATCATGCTGTTCCTGCCCATTCCTGCCCACAATATCGATGTGGAACTCTTGGACTCTGTGTTCTTATGCGAAGCTACAGTTGCTCAGGTGCTGCCCTCTTGGCCAGTGTGGCCTTGACTCGCAGGAGCACTGCACTGCTACACAATGCCAGATCACACGAGCAAGAATTGATTTAGCAACCACCTAGCCACAAAGCCATGCACGTTTGCGGATGGTTTTCTCATGCCACGCGCAGGAGGACGGAAAACTGCAATGACACCAGCCAGGCTAGCGGCTAGCAGATTGATCTCCCATGGGTCCCATGATGTTCTTCTATCCATGTCCTTTTTGTGCTGATGATTTGAGTGCGTCAAAGATAGAGAGCTTTGAACAATTGGCATGATGTTGAGATCAACTATTGACCTTTTAACAACGAAGCTGTGAGATCCAAGTACTTGCAATCACTCATCTCTCACAAACCCTACCTTTGGTGCATGATGCGTGCAATTTTTAGGTGCAAGCGCAGCCGAACTTGCAGCGGAACCAGAGCAGCCGATTTCGACGTGCTTTTAGTCAAAGTATCAGCCTTGTGCATTGCATTTTGCGAAGTAAAGGATGATAAAAGATGAAAGCATGACTGCGTTTGATCTCAACATTCCGATCCATTGCCATCCGACTTTGCTGTCGTTGTCGACCTGCGATTGTGTGAGCATGTGCGAACTATATTGCACAACATGTTGAAACCAGACCGAAGTTGCTGACGTGGTGTCGACCGCACCACGAGGCAGCAAAGCGTCTTCTTGGGTCTCGCTAGCTGAAGCAGAATCCCTCCCGGATCCAGACGATGTGCGCCGTGAAGTGTTGTGATCTTTATGCATGTTGCTTCTGGTATTTGATATGTCAGATTTTAATAGATTTGGGAATTACAGGTTTGTTGATTGTGTTCAATACATGCGTAGTCATCTATTTCACAGTCTTTTCAACACTTGTCTGAATCATTTGCACCTTTGTCAATCTGAGAATCTTGGAACATGTTGTACAGACACTTGATGGCTGATCAACAGGATGCAGCAGATTGAGAAGTATTGGAAATTTAATCGCCTTGTTCTGATACCAACAGGGCTCGTGTCCGTGCAATTGCACCGCTGACGACTTTGAGCTTGTGGCTTGGATCTTGGTGGGTCTCAGAAATGTGCTCCTATAGCAGGTTTTGACTTACTCTGAATTAGAAGTGATTGCTTGAGTTCATACATGTACTGTAGTGCTACATTGTGCTTGGATAGATCTCTTGCAAGATACAAACTTCGTTTGCTGGGCTCGTGGTGCCTCAGGCAACTCTTGGTGCAGGATCGTGTGGGACTGTTGCAAAGGTCTCTCACAAATTCACGGGTGAGGTGCGGTGTGCAGTGATCCCCTGGACTCCAGGTTTCTACATTTCTATACATTTCCAATATATACTCTATATAATATGTTCTCGCATGGTCTCATCTTGTTCCAACGTCTTATAACCTCTTGCGATAAAAAATGAAATGTATTTCAGTCATGTTGCGAAGTTCTTTGATGCCAATCTTTTGCAGATCTTTGCACTCAAAGCCATCAAGCAGCGGTTGGTCAAAGAGAAGCACCTGGAAGAGTATGTCGAAAGAGAGGCTTTGTTTGCAGCAGCCCTGTTCATTCTGTGGTCATGCCTTGTCTTGTCATGTCACAATATGTCATAGCGATCATACCTTTTCAATGATTTTCTTGTCATTCATATATAATGTATATATATATACATATAATATCTATCCATCGCAGTCCATCAATTTTCAGTTGCAACAATTAAACCATTTGGGACTTGTAGAGTAGAGCAGTGAACCTGTCAGGTTGCAACTCAAAAGCAGCTGAAGCACCCAAATATCGTCAAACTTCATGAACATTTTGAGGAGACTGTTGTTTGCTGCCTAAATGCTTTGCAGGACCAGTGAACACATCAGACTTGATACCTGTATGAAGACACGGAATGGATGTGAAATGTGACCTGGATTTTGAGGCTGAACTTTCGTAGAATGTGTCCGATTCTGGTGAGAGCTATTCCGTGCTATTCCAGGATGAGGAATATGTTTACCTGCTGCTAGAGTTTGCCACAGACTTAGCACGAAATCCCTTTGATGCCCATGGCACTGCTTCGAGCAGAAAGAAAGCAAGAAACTCCTTCGTTCAAAAACAATTGGATTTTCCACTAGAGAGGAGCAGCCTTTCATGTTGAAAATACAAATTGAGGCTCGTGGAGATCAATGATTGAAGTATGCACAACAATGTGGATTACCCTGTACATACACACATATACTATCATAAACTACTGTATATGATATATATATATATATATTATCAATTTATATCAATTCCTGGCAGAGCGGGCAGAGCCTTGAATGAGACATACATACTGAGACTGAGAGGCTCCTGATGGCTCCCTTTACAGCAAGATCCGCGCACAGCATTGTTTGGCACACGCGGAGGCGAGCGCTGCGAGCACAAAACAAATCTGGCATAAGCCTGACAGAGTGTTCGCATTTAGTAGTTGAATGGCTTCCTGAAGCCAGTCGAGGAGAGGAAGCAGGAGGAAACACTGGAAGCACTTGACCAGTGTGGCGAAGTCTGCATTTTGTCCATCGCTGGCTGCAGGCAGCATCGATCTTCGTTGACGTCTCGGAGGCTTTAGTGCATTTGCACAGGCGTGGCATAGCAGATGCTTAGTGGATGCTACTGCAGAAAGACCTGACCACTTCTTTACATTTGTGGTGCTTCGAACTTGTATGACACAGGAAATTCTAAGGTCAAATCTTCCGTCAACATTGCATTGATTGTCACTCATAGCGTTGATACATGTTGATACTTGATTGCTTTGTGCCGCTCTAATGGCATCTGTGCAACGTTTCTCCATGAGAAACTCAAAGGCCATGATTGGAACATTCACATAGGCGTCACATGAACAGGCTATCACTTCGCATGGCACATCAGAACAACGTAGTTCCTGTGATACTCATGCCAATAGCGTTGCGTTTGGAAAGCCTTGACACCCTAAACCCTAACAGAAAAATTAAGCAACACACGATAAGATAAGGGTGGCAGACAGCTAGGTTTGGATTCCCGATTTTGTTGACATCTTTACATGTGGCTTTCAAGCCGCATGAGCTGTCCTGCCTTGTGCCTCTGTCTGCCATGTCGACTCCCAAACTCGGTGGCTTTTTGCATCGACTCTGCTTGAGCCGAAGGCAAGTGATCCATGTCGCAGCAAGTCAAGCGGCTGAGGAAAGATCCTCTCCAAGCCAGTCCCCATCGTCGCCACCTGAGCCACCTTCAAAGTTTAGAAAACTTGAAGATCTCAGGCCGAAAGAGCTGATGGAATTGATGGACAATCATGAAGAAAGGAGTTGGCGCGAAAAAAAGAAGGGAGAACGCCGAGAACGCCGAGAACGCCAAGAAGCTGACTCCGAAAACTTAGCGAGGCAATTTGTCGAAGCCGGAGACATCAACGCAGAGACCGTGCTGAAAGTTTTGCGTGCAACTGATATCCCACTGAACACAACGCGGAAGAATGTTCTTCCAGATGGCGTTGATGCTGTGAGGGGCATGCTGCTTGGTTTCTATGCTCTGGCTGGAAACATTGGCATCACAGATGCTTCCAAGAGTCGTCCTTGGCTTGTGCAACTACTGTCAAGCTTTGCAAGAAAGTCCCACCCAGACTTCGAGTTTACTTCAATTCAAGTAAACAAGAATTATGCCTCTCGTCCACATGTGGACAAGAACAATTTGGGAGAAAGTTTGATCATTGGACTGGGAGACTACACTGATGGAGATCTTTGGGTCCATGATCCTGAAGGTGGAGAAATTCCTTTTGAGCTACAAGAGGACATTTCATGCATGTATCACTACGAGGCCGGTGCAACCTACAATGGCTCATGGCTCGACATCCACGACAAGTGGATCCATTTCAATGGGAACCGACTACACTTTACTCAGCCTTTTGACTCAGGAGATCGCTTTACTCTGGTGTACTACACCTGCAGTAGATACATGGATGCGTCCTCAGAGTTGAGCAATGTCCTTCGTGCAGCTGGATTCCCTTTCTGGAAGTCCAGCCAAAAGTTGGCAGAAGCTTCGATCTCAAAGAAAGAAGAGAAGAATTTGGAGCATGAGAAGTGGAAGAAACAAATCAGGGATCGGATCCGCAGCGAAAAGGAACAGTTGGGAAGATGCCAGGCTAGAACCTGGAATAAGGGCTGGGGTGGAAGCTGTCCACACTTCAAACAAGAAGGCGGTGGTGATTTCTGCAAAGGTCACTCGAACGGAAGTTGGAAAACCCATGGAACTATTGATGGGCCTGTTCCAAAGCTGAAGCAGGCAGAAATGCTAAAATTTCAAAAGCAGATGATGGCTGCAGGAGAAAGACCTCCCGATCCACTCCCACCTGGAGCTATGATTCTGGTGGAGTGTGGAAATTCATGAAATTCAATGAAACTCAATGAAATTCATTAGTGTCGTGATATCATGACCTGCTTAGTGCAGAACTGTTTAATGATGGTGGACTCCATGTGTTGGCGCGACCAAAGAACACCCAACTCTTGCACTCAGACTGCACCCACTGGCAAGTTGTTTGCACACGTTTGCATGACCATATGATAGGAGGGAATAGACAAAAAGAATCAAAAAGACATGTTTATGAAATATGCAAAACAATGCAAAACAGAAGTACTGTATCTTCAACTGGCAACGACTGCTTTGGCTTTTGCCTTTCTATAGGCATGGGACTGCTCACCGAGATCTGAAGCCTGAGAATGTGAGAGACTTTGGCTCGGAATGATTTGTAGAGGGGGCTCAACACTGCTGATGCAGCAGCTATCAGGTGGTGTGGCATTTAAACTTAAACTGTAGCAGATTGTAGCTAATCGCCAAAGAAGCTGAATGACCAAAGATGAGATGAGATGGACAAAGCGCAGTGGTGAAAGATGTTGGAAGACATTCAGAGCATAGAGGATGCAAAAGCATGCAAGAGCCAAAGGCAGTTGGTTGGCGCAGACTCTGAGGTGCTTCTCTTTCCCGGCGGTCGTGCCAAGCTAGCAGATTTTGGCTGGTTCCAAGCCGAGATTATGTTGACATATTTTGACATATTTTAACCCAGCCCTTTTGTATCATGAGATATCAAGAGCCAGTGCACTGCATGTCCAATGAATCGTTCTTTGCTTCCGTGAGTTCAACTTATGTAGCTTCAGAATTGTTCAGACACTTCCAATCTCATGTGTTCCATGCGCACATACACAGAGAACTGACACGCTGCAGATGTGGATATTACTAGATATCCACTTGCAATATTAGCATGAGGTCCTGAGGGCAAATCGAACAAGACTTCAGAGTGATGTCAGCAGGGGAATTTGCCTTTGAGATCCTTTGAGCCTTTGAGGTGTGCCCAGCTGACCAATGACGGTCGGAAGACGCAGAGCCACCATGTTTGCCCCGCTGCAAACAACGAGTTTGTTTTTAATCTTGAGCAAGACCCGTGCTGAATAGCTGCCAGCAGAACGAACATGTCTGAGTGCAAAGATGTGCAAAGGGCGAAGTGTGCTCCCACTCAAAAGGTGAAAGAAAACAGCGGGCAAGCAACACCAGTGGCAAGAATCACAGCTGAGGGTCCGAGGATGTCCGAGGGTAATGTGTCCTGAGAAACTTAGCATGACCACAAGAATGGGAAAGGAGGTCACAAGACTGAAAGGATGCAAACAGGCGCCGGGAAGGAAAGCAAGTCAGTGACAGCAACTTAGGGTAGGCTCTCAAACATGATTCTTGAAATTTCTTGAAATACTCAGGATTATTCTGGATTGATTCTACACCCGCTGTGGTTGCAGATACTTGCGGAATGGTCCATGGATAATGGTCCATGGATGGTGTCCACATGCAACCTGTACCTAATTAAGCCAAACTCTTCCACTTCACCCCTCTTCACTGCGGCAGAAGTGCCGCAACTGGCCAGGTTTTGTGGAACTATGGACTACCTCTCACCTGAAATGGCACAGACACTCAGTTCATCATGTCTACGGCAGTCTCTTGCGAGGAAGCCGTTGACAATTTTCATCTCAAGCCAATCGAAAGAGGCCATCAACCCATCGAGCGGGAAGCTGCATTTCAATTATCTTCCTTTGTCGCTAAGTGGTAAGCTAGCATCACATCCTTCGATTATATAGTTACATAAATATATTATATTTTTGATTATCTAGTATCTTAATTATACACCATTATACTATCATATTGTAATATATTGCATACTAATAGTTTATCATTTTCATTCGACACATTTTACAGATGGAGATTCCAACCCCCCAAGGTGACCCCGCCGATGGTAAAGGCTTTTTAAGGGCTGTCTGCCACCAGCAACCACTACTGACTAGTGAAAGCCCATCAAACATTTTGTCAATATTTGTAATATATGTGTCATTCAACCCTTAGGGGAGTTGTTGAATCCCATGAAATTATGTATAGGCATATATAATGCTGGTATTGATTCGCATTGATATTTGTCTGCAGCTTGACTGGGGAAGTTTGTAAGGTCCCATGAGTCTTGAGGTATCTCAGCAGCTACATGATCATCGGGTCGATGTTTGGGTTGGTGCCTCAATGGTCGAACGAATCGGAATCAGAATTATAACATATTATAACAGATATGTGCAAACTTACAGGTCATGTCATCCTGCACCAGATCAGTGTTGAGCCTTTTTGTTGGCTTCAACCACCCTGATTTAAACAATTTTCTCATTCGTTGAAGACTCGTTGCACAACACTTTTTCAGGCACTTGGTGTTTTGCTCTATGAGATGTTGACTGGAGATCCTCCATTTTCCGGCAGGCCACTGAGCGACGTGCTCATTGGATAAAAGGAAAAATGATTGAGCCTGATTAGTGAAGCTGCATTTCAGTATGTTCTGACTGGAAAGAAATTGGTTTGACAGCAATTTCCTTGCAAGAAGATTCAAACAGAAGCATTATGTAGCAATGGTATCCAATTGGCATGCTGACTTCGGAGCATTTGCTGCGGGTGTGTGTGTGTGTGTGATGGTGTCATTTCCTGGTCATTCACAAATATGACCAAATCGCATTGGTATACACAGGAGCACTGCCCACATTTTGGAGCGAATTCTCAACGTGGATCTGATTATGCCAGTCTCAATGCCCGAAGGAGCAGTCAGTTTTCGTGATTTGGAGGTTTTTGAAGGTCTGGAGTGTTGACCCAAATTTGTATTGATACAGGGTGTGTGCCTCAAATGTTACGGGTGGATTGCAAAGATGATTTTGCTGCAGCAAGAAGCCACTCTTCACAGAGGCCTTGGAAAGAATTTTGACTCCGGGTCACCTCCGGTAGACTCAGTAGACAGGTTTTGCATGGTATTTTTTGATATTTTTTGCATGTTTTTGTTTTGCTCTTAGGGAAATGTCCAAGAAGTCGGTACAAGGCCCTCCTCATGCTTTGTCACACACACAGACACACACCCCAGGGAAAGTCTACAAAGGTGCTGTTAATTTATGCAGCAGAAAGCAGTTCTGTTGCTCTGTTGCTTCATCCCACCAGGGCATGGCTACAATGTTTCGGACACAGTTCTGCCACGTTTTCATGGCAGCTTTCTTTTGAGGAGCTGCAGACTTGATTCATGCCCTGCTGAAGGCGGGATGATTGAGGATGGCAGTGGGAGCTGAGACCTTGTCATACTATGCCACATAGTCGTAAGTATGCATATATACATATATACTCGTACATACATATATATATATACACATAGATTACATATATATCTATTATATATATATACACACATATGTATATCATCATATTAGATGTATGTAAAAGACACCAGCATCACCGATCATCCAATCAGCAGAGGATGTTCCATTGTGTTTGGTTTTTTCCTCTTCTACCCTTGTCGCCCTTGTCTTTGTTCATTTCTTCTTTTGATTTCTGCATCAGGGCGCTGAAGTCTTCAGTCTTACTTGAACAATTCCCGCTGCGACAGGTAGATCCCAGAGAACGACTTTCACTGAATGCTGCCTTGAAATGGCCATGGCTTCAGGCCACAAGACAAACCTTTGACAGAAAATCCATAAACCACAAAAAATGTGAATTGCCATTCAATGCATTTGTAGACTAGTAAGACCAGTACCTTGGCTTGTCATAGCTTCTCTGATTGTAATACTGAGATCCGTTCAGCATTCTGTTTTTGCTGGTCTGAGTCGATCAATTCAATGTTTAGGAAGGACATCGCATTCAGGAGGGTCCAGGACAACATAATATGGTGGTAGTGCTGATGGCCAAAAGCCACAGCCTAAGAGTATGAGCCAGAAGTAAAAAAAAGTACTGAGCATATTACTATACAATACTCATGGCTGGTCGCACAGATCGTTTTGTTCCATTTTGTTTCATGTTTTCATTTCTCCAGCAGGACATGCGGACCGATCCTTTAGAGACGGATGAGGAGATGTTTGAGCCTTAGATTTCCGTCAATGGTGGCAAGCGCAAAGGCTGGTGCAGTCAACTGATCAGAGAGGTCAGGGGTCAGGAGAAACGTCACCTTCACAAATCTTCACATTACTGTAGTTCATGAAAATGTATTGCATTGCACTTTTGTATTTCTTCACAAGCCACGGTTGATTGGGGAGGACTGAAAGACTCAAATTCATCAATATAAACCGATCCCGTGAAAGACTCAATAGACTTTTGGTTGGCACATGGATTCGATATTTTGTGTCAAGTCAATCCCACACCTTTTGTTTCTCCCCAGTTCCCCAAACATTCAAGACCTTGTCCCAACTTCCTCCAAGGGCAATACCTGTTGATGCTGTGGAGTGCACAGAACCACTGCCCATGGTGCCTCCAGCAACCCAGTCAAAGGCTCTGAGGTGATTTTGATGGTCTCCAGATCATTGAGAATCTCTAGTCTCATCAAATCTCTAGGATCCTCTCATGGTCTCCATTTCTTTATATCTCTTGTTGCCATGAACACCTTGTGTCGCTGCTCATTCTTGGAGACCTCACACTGGAAAAGGAATGTTCCCTTTATCTGAACTCGTTTTGGTGGCGATGAGAATCAAGAGATCGACCATGATCGACCTGTGAAGTTGAAGCGAGTCCTTTGACGCCAAGTTGAGCTGACTGTGCTGACTGTGCTGACTAGCCATTTCCATCCATTTCCCGCGATTTTTGGCTGTGAGGGCGATGTGAAGGGGTTTCAGGGGTTTCGAAAGTTCATTCGCTTTTGGCCGTGCCTTTCAGGAATGCCAGAAGCTGAGAATAAACATGAGCAATCATCAGCATACAAAAAGCTATCCAGCTATCCTCAATCTTGTAGAATTTTGGCATTTGCAGGAAAACTGCTCTTTTAAGTAGATGTTTGCTGTTTTCAAATCTTTTATAGATTTTCAGAGTGTTACTCCTTTTGAATTCAGATCTGTGCACAAATTTGGCAGAGATTTTGCTAAGGTTCTCCGCTCGGGCACTCACCCACACGCGAAAGGCTGTTGCGCAACGGCTGCCCAGACTACTGGAGCTGGGCCGCCGCAGCTTTTACGAGGCACTGCATTCACTGCATTCCAATTTCATGTCGATCTCATTGCATTTTCCAATCATTTTCAAATTTGAACAGCTTTTGTCATTTTTTGTCCATCCCATTTATGAATTTGATATCGCACTTCATGATACTTCATGGAAGTTTTGAATGATTTTGACACAACTTGCTTCATGAATTGCAACCTCAGACACTACAGCATGCCAAAGCTTCATTTGAACGTGCTTAACACACAATGAAGTGAACTTTGAGTATCTCTTAGTGAAAGACTTTCTATATACATATGATTTTGTACGTTGGATCATGTCCGTCCATCCATTGGATCAGGATGCTGCCTCGACGACCAACACCTTGTATTTAGAAAGCCTCTACACTCAGTATCAAGCAGATCCCTCGAAGCTCGATGTCCCATGGCATGGTTTAGTGACATTTAGTGACTGCTCGATTTAGATTTAGTGTGTGCTTTCGTCTTTGCCTGATGAGGAAGTACGCCTTTACAATATTTTACAATCCTTTACAACTTTGTAAGTGTGTGAATGTTAATCGCAATGAAACTTTTATGACGTTTTATGATTTTGCATGATTTTGCATGATGTTGTTTCATGTTGTTTCATGTTAGCTGTTCCTCCGAGGCCAAGTGGGGTGAATACTTTGCCGCTATGGAAGCTGGACAGAAAGCAGAGCCTCCAGCAATGGGCTCATCGCTGAGGTCAGCACCATAGATTTCGATCTTCGGTGTGGAATGAAAAATAACTGAAATCTGGGCGTATGTAAGGATATTGTCATGATTGTGATATGTCAGTGTGAATCAGTGTACTGTGGATTACTGTGGTACTCGGACGGTACTCGTGTGAAAATGTCATATGCTTAGGGTGATTATGGGATATTATGGGTATATAATATTATAGATGACTATAGATGTGCAATGTACGTGGACGCGCACCCAGGCAGCTTGGCATCGAGACTCGCTTGGCTGCTGCTGTGACGTCAGGAGAAGCAGCCGCTGGTCTTGTGGCCTCCAGCAGTGGTGCAGGCAGGACAGCAGGACATGGTGCCACTTTACGTGCCACATTTAGCCAAAGCCACAAAGCCCGTCTGAGTCTGTCCAACTCAACATTGGAATACATAACAAGCATCATGCATCATCCGCCATGCATCGCCATGCCAATTTTGCAGCTTCTGGGAAGTTCATCAAATCTTTAGACTTGAACCAATATCAATCCTTTTTGTGCAGCTATGAATGATGCAATGAGATGCACCATGGAGGGTACAGAAGGCCAGGTGCATCCTTCCAACACGTCTCACCACCACCATTTTCTTTCATGGACCTCATTACTTCTTCATGGTATATACATGATCTATGGACGGCAACCAGCATGCAACCTCCATGTGCATGAGCATGCTCGCCACGAGCACATGGGTTCTTAAGTTCTAATGGTTTCATATAAAGAGCAATTTGAACATTATATAGATTATGTTTTTTTGTTTTTTTCGGACTTTAAGCCTTTCAGCAGCATCTTATCATTCTTATCCGCATACCATGTTCAACTACAATCAACTGGCTTGAAGCCAGTTCCATTTGAGGGCCAAAGTCAGTTGAATTCATCCAATTCATGGTGCCAGGTGGCTTGCAGAATTTGATCCGTGCGTATCAAGTGCGCGGACATGAATCGGCCTCTCTGGATCCACTGAACCTCCACAGCTGGCGCCGCTTGTCAGGAAAAGAAGCGATTATATGCAAACATAGGCAGATGTAGGCAGTAGGGAAATAACCGGGTGATAAGGGCGAAAGATTCAGATCCATATGCACGGATTTTGAATTCAGATCATGGCATGGCAGAATTATCAAAGTACAAATATGTATGAATAGTATAAATGAAATCAAATGAATTAGGACTTGACTCAACTTGGCTCCGGGAGTTGGTGAGTCCTTCTCAGCGCTCTTGGCTACAAGAACGGCCTCAGACTTCAATGCCTCCAACGCCTCCAACGCCTCCAACGCCTCAAGGTAATTGGCATGAAAAAGGAATTGCCGAAAGCGTCCCAGAGCTGGATCCAACTTACCATGGTTTTTCTGAGGCAGCAACTCAGCAGCACAGTGGCTGAAGGCGCAGGAACCAAAATCAATTTACAACAAACAGGCCTGAAAGCGGCCTGAAAGATTAAGTCAAAATCTACAGATTGACAGATTGTATCAGAGTATCATAAATTATCAGGTGAAGTGCCGAAAAGCACTGGAAGAGAACGTTACAAAACAAGACAGCAAGGAAGTCGTTGAATTCGTAGCCATTGAGCCGGCATGCAATCTGAACCATGAAGGATGGCACGGAAGATGAAAGCCAAGTTCAAGAGAGATTGAGGAAGATAGCTAGTCAGAATGGACATCGATATGGATAGGTTCAAGGGCTGCCTAGATTCTAATTCAGGGCCCACTTGCTCACAAGCTGAGGATATGGAAAAAACATTTGACGTGAGCTTTGCTGGTCTCAACAAGAGCGCAACTCTCCGGGAAATTGTCGACACCTTGAGATGCCTGGTAGCATTTAGGAGCATCCCTTTGCAATTGGCAGTTGGCAACTCTCAGCAACATTCAAACTGTCAGAGCATACACTCTTTCAACGAGAACTTAGTGCTTACACTAAACTCCCGGCCAGGACTCACTGCAATACAGAAGTTTGATATGCATTCGATTTGAATTCAGTCTGACTAAGGACATGTGTATTGCAATAGCATTGGCGTTGAGTACATGCACATTGGCGATCTTCAAAAGCTTGATTGGATTAGAACACGAGTTGAGAGCCCTGACTTCCTTCCTGCTGACAAGGAGAAGCTCATCAAGATCTACAGCCACACGATTGAAACCCCCAAACCGCGGTTAAGAAAAACACAACAATAAACTGTAATTAAGATTTTCGGCATTTCTGGGCATTGTAAATGACGATAGGTGATAAGCTACCGTGATCTTTCCATTAAGGAATCAGAAAATGCCTGGTGTGGATGGAGATGATTGCATTCCTGATCTCCCTCAATATCCATCTCACTGGGATTGTTCGAATTAGTCAAGGAACGTCAAGGAACGAATTTGATAATTGGAAAGAGAGGTGAACATATGGTGTAAAATAGTATGAACATGTCTAAAATAGATGATCAATGGAACACGGAACGCGTGTCTCAAAAGCTAATTAGCACGTGTAAAGATGGAATCATTGGAATCAGAATCGATAGAGTTCCAAGGTGAGTTGATGAAGGTTGACACCTTCGAACAGTTTCTCAACACCCAGTACAAAACCACGAAGAGATTTGGCGTGGATGGCGGAGAGGCTACGGGACTGAGGGGACTGACGGGACTGGCGGGACTGACGGGACTGAAATGATTTTACAAGATAAACTCAACGCTATGAGATTGTCTCCGTTTATGTCAGGTTATCTCACTCGTGATGACATTAAATGTCATACTTCCTTGTGAAAAGGTGTGAAAAGTATCATAGTATTAGTATCGTTTCACACTCAGGCTGCAAGGAGAGACGATGAGAGACGCTTGCTACATAGTCATGCTGTGCTGTGCAAGGTCTGACTTGTTGGATCCTACTGGTAATCTCTACCTTCTCTGCAAATTAGATCAAATTAGCCATATCCTTGCAGCAAACACCCAGAACCTCGGATTTGGAAGTGATAGCAGGATCAATCAGGTCTACATTTCGGATGCCTTATCACATACAGCGAAGCCCCACATCGTTCTTGATGTGTAGGATGCAAGTCTGCTGACAGAAACCGCTTACGTCGTGCTGACACCCTTTATCAGGCCGCAGTTGCGGGCGTCAATGCCGCCATCGAGCGTGCTGCGGAGATGGGAGTGCAGGAGGTCAGCCTGGAAAGAGGACAAGAGAGGACTACAAGACAAGAAACGATTTCTTAGATGAAATGAACATGACATGAACAGCCTCTACGGGAAAGGAACGGCAAAAGGGCCAAATGTAAAACTCGCACTGCTTGGATGGGTTGTATTAGGTGTGTCAAGCTTTGTGATGAGAGAAGACATTGCCTTCTTAGATTGTGCAGTTTTCACAAGGGATCGAAAGAGACTCACACGCAGATTTGAACAGGCAATTGTGTCTTGATATAGACCACTCTCTCGTTGGACTGGTTTATTCCGTCTCTTTTCGCCACTGAGCGTAGGTGTTGCTCGTGACATTCACCGATGACTTGTTTATTTGTCCCCACTATATACACTATAGCCTTCAATCTTGAGAGAGGTGTAGTCTTTGTTTGACAAGAAGTAATTACACAATAAATTAGTGTGGATGTGTGAATTAAGTTCGGTACTCCTAAGTTTCGAACAATCGAAGCTGTTTGATTTGTCCTGATAATCTGCTGATATGAGACAGGAAGGGCACCCAAATAGAGCAGGAAGATGTGGGAGTTTTGTCCTGTTTTGTCGCAGATATCACGGCTGAAGGTTGTAATTGGCATGCCTCATAGAGGCCGCCTGAATGTCCTGACGCTACTTGCCAGAATAGCCCATAATAGCACCAATAAATGATGTTCAATGTGTACTTCAACAGACATCGTGTCTTGATTTGCTTTACTTTTGAACCTGCTTTGCTCGAGTCCTTTCTATTTAGATTGGTGGTTGTTCCAGCCTCTTCATGTTGCGGACCCACAAGAACAGCCAAGGAATGTCGTGGGAAAGCCGTTGGTTCAGATGTTTGCTGAGTTCAAGGTTCGAGTCTGAACTTCTATGCACTCATTTTTTCCTCCTCTATGCCTTGACCGAAAACTGTGCATGAGCAGAAGACCTGCTCAATAATACCCATGGACCATCGAAGAGGAATTTGCAAATAATGATCCCTTTTCATCCCTTGTCAACGATCATTGCTAGGGATTGGCTTAATTATCACCGCAATTGCTGACTTTGAAAGTCCTGATTGCATCCTTCAATTTGCGAGGCAGCTTTTTATCTTTGGGGTAGACTTCGTTGACATCTTCTTATTTAGTTCAAGCATGTTTAACTTAGTTCTGCATTGCAGATCCGTCTTTATCCATGTTCTAAATGTCTTTTGTGTGAATTATTGACTACGACAAATACTGATGGAGATGATGGAGGAATGAAAACGACCGTAATGTTCAGGGAAGAGCTTTGCACGCGACTTTTTCTTTATGTGTGTTTTTCTCCAGTGGCCCTCTGAGTTCCTGGTGATTTTGAAGCAACAACAACTCTGGAAATCTTCTGACATGTTGGCACCCTCAATCCCGCTTTGACTCAGTCTCTGAGGATATCCTAGAGTTGGAAGTCCGAACCAGAATCACTTGCCCCGCTGTTTCGCAGTAGCAAGCGCAAAGCGCTGCCAGGGCACACACTACGATTTCGAAAACTTGGTTGAAAAGAGCCAGACTGACGATTGGCTCCATGGCTCGGACGCGAGAGCTGTGTTGGACAATGTGTGGACATGCGTGGGAATGCGTGGAATATATATATATATATATGTGTGTGTGTGTGTGTCTGTGATCTTTCCTGTGCATTTGTGGATTTGAATTCAATTGAGTCACTTCTGCTGCTTTGAAAGTCAAGCACCTGGTTTTAGAATGTTTTAGAATGTCAGTGATTGCTCTGTGATTCTCTTTGAGGCTTTTTGCTGGAGATGTGAAGTACCACCTGGGCACATCGAATGTTCGAGAGTTTGCCAGTGGAAAATCTGTACTTGCCACTCTTGAGGCAGCCTGTACAGCCTGTCGCAGCTTGCTGCGAGTTGCTAAACATGTATCACACCACATCACACAACACAAAACTGCAAAATATGTTTTTAAGCAATGCGCTGGGAGAATATGTAGTGATCTTGTTGCACTTCGTCCATGCATGGCATACTTGAGTTTTGGTGGGTTCTTCAAGGCTGTGGGACAGTTCAACCCTTTAGAATCATCATCTCAACATGCAAACACTGCAAACACCATTTGAACATATACATACATACACGTTTCAAAAAACAGTTGCATGGAAAAACTACCCGAAAGGTGAAACGGATTCTTTAGCTGCCAAGGGCTTGGGAACTGGATTCTTCGAATGTCAAATCAGAGGATGCCCTGGTTACCTGTGTAGAGGCCAACCCTTCGCATTTGGAGACAGTGAACACTGTGACATTGGGCAGAGCCCGTGCGAAGCAGTACTACTTGGGCAACACAGCAGAAACAAGGCGGCTATGGTAAGACTGGGTCTTGTCGTGGTCATATTTGAGATTCACAGTTGTAAATAGTTGTATTATGTTGTAACATGTTTTGATAGATTGTAATAACGATCCCGTTCTTCCTCTCTGCCTTGGACTTTGTGTGTGACCTCAAGATAGGAAGGCATTGCCCGCATTGTCTTTTCATCGAATCTACTGTAGTTGTGACATGTTGTGACATCAATGACAGAAGATGAGAGGGACTTGGAGGGTCTGTGCCTTTGCAATTTGGAGGTCTCGCATCATGCCGATCCTGTTCCATGGAGATGCTCAGTCTGGGACATTCTTGGGACTGCGCTTTACTCTGCCAGACTCAAGCTGTTTCCATGCTGTCAGATAAAGACCAAAAAACATTTTTGAGTTGGCTTTCAAGCGTCGTTGCAGCAGCCGAGGATGCATCCTTTGCTGGACAGGGTGTATGCTATGAAACCATGCAACTTGCTCACGTCAAGGAGTTCGACGTTGGCGGTACGATTCATGTCATAATCAACAACCAGGCGACGGGTAGCCTGGGGCGCACTCTTGTTTCTTTTTTTTGTTGACATCTGCTAGAGCACAGAAGAAACATCCAACAATGCAGACATGATTTGGAATTCAGCGAACTGCAATTCACAATGAGAGTTGTATTGTGTAACAACAGTTGGAATAAGCAAACCCCGAGTCTCAACTGACAGATTGAGATGGCATCAGTATGCATCAGCAATTTCATGGCCAAGAAAGACGATATGTTCATCCTCAGATATACCATGATGCACCAGCTTTTCTCCCTTTGTAGTTTTTGACCTGCAAAGTTTGGAACATGTTAGAATCGCCTCAGATGCTTTTGTTGGTTCTTTGCCAAGGCTTAATCGCATGGCAACATATCGCAACATATCGCGACATCTTCTGGGCTTCAGCTCATCTCGATCTGACCTTCTGCGTACTTGCAGAAGTGCAATGAAGCTGAAATTAAAATCTATATCAGCTTAACATAGCTTAGCTATATACGAAAATTCATCCTCATAAGATGATGGATTCGCCAAGCCAACTTTGCCAGGTCGGATTTACTACGGACCCTGTGGACGATAGGTCCACAATGTATTCCTCAGACCTTGGGAAAGGCGGGAACCAGATGTGGCAGCCCATGCTGTCGGTTCACAATGTGGCGAGAAATTGATTATAGTTGGTCCATGTTGGTCCAGTATTTTGACTTCGTTTCATTTCGTGTTTTGCAACAGTGCCTCCCTTCAAGAGGAAATCATAGGTTCCTGTCATTCCCATGATGAGAGGTAGAAACTGTAAGAAAGTAGGCAACTCAAAAGGTCACGAGAACTACTGGTTTCAAGTTGCTTTCATTTCCGTTGGTTTGCCACTGGGGATATTCCCAGATTGACTCAGATCTTACAAATGCAAGGTCTGTGAGACAGAAATTGAACCAATGTTCACTTCATGGTGTCTACTGTCAGTCTACTGTGTCCAAGATGCTATTTGTGCTATACCTCGCTTTGGTCTAGGCTTCGGCTTACCAGTTCTCCATGTGAATGGTGATGATCCAGTGGCAGTCACTTCTGCATTCCAACTTGCTGCTGAATGGCGACAAACATGGGCAACCGACGTCGCTCCCTGAGTTTGGCTGGAAGGTGCTTCAGATTGCTTCAGGCTTCATCATGCGTAGCGAACCTTTGTTGTCCTTTGTCATTCGATTTGTGTCTTCCTAGAGAATCACATCATATCAATGCTTGCAGAGTCCTTTCTATGGCTTTATATTGATTATCAGCTTCCTGTTTTTGTCCACGCTTTCCTCACAATGAGTATGCGAAAGACAGATTGAAGAAAAACGATAGCGAGTCAGCAAAATGTATCAACAAGTACATGATGATTTGTCAGTTCGGCACAGAGACTTTCGTGCGAAGTCAGAGAGAGCGAGTACATGATGATCCAGGGGGGCTTGTAGACCTATTCATCGAAGTGAGGGAAAACTGCAGACTCTTGATGCTCAGCCTGAAACGACTTGAAACATATCTCTCAAACTCTTTGAGGTCATCGTGGATGTCATTTGCTATCGACGCTTCGGACACAATGAGACTGAACCTTGGCTCCAGGTGGAGACACCACTGAAACATGTTGAAACATGTTGGTGCGCAGACAAAGGTCCAGGAGACAAGATGAGACAAGTGGGGAATGGTTAATACGAAAAGGTTGA
Source organism: Symbiodinium sp. clade C Y103 (assembly GCA_003297045.1). Lineage (NCBI taxonomy): Eukaryota > Dinophyceae > Suessiales > Symbiodiniaceae > Cladocopium > Cladocopium sp. clade C. The sequence goes on along the minus strand of BGPT01001214.1, from coordinate 89,201 downwards.
AGAAAGATTCATAACAATATTGAAAATCCTATTTTTCCATTTGAAAATTGATTCTCCATGTTCTGTTGACCAGTGTTAGATACTTTTAGTATCTTTTAGTATACTCATGTATGCTCCAAGCTCCACCAGCATTGCCCGTCAGGATGCTCCAGAATACACGCAGCCCATGCTGTACAAACAGATTGCGAAGCATCCTCGAACTCACATCGTCTTTGAACAGAGCTTTGCCAGAAGTTGGGACAGTTGGGATTTGCACTGTATGTTTCCGCGCATTTGAGGATGTTTCAGGATGTTTCAGGTACCAAAAGCCAGATTCCAATGATTCAGACACAACTCGTTGGAAGCCTTGGCAAACAAAATAAAGGATGGAACCTATGTCATTAGAACTTGTATGAACTTGTTTCTTATGTTTTTCTTGGTCCTCCAACTGTTCCTGCATGCTTAGATGCTTGAACTTGATACCATTCCTGAGCAACCCTCATCCATGAGCAGGTCTCAAGAGCAATCAAAAGTTAAAGATAAAGGAAGATTGGCAAAGTAATTGTTGACCAAGCCAAAGCAATTGTTGCCCTCTCCAATTCACGCCCAGCGTTCTGCAGGGAAAGAGCAAGCACTCTATGATACTCTATGAATGTTCCACTGATTTCACAAGCCTTGAAACGCCTTGAATGCAGACGAAACAATTCATCGTCGCATTATATAAGATATATATATATAGAAGGAAATAACTGGAAATGAATGTTAATTATGTTGCATTCACAGATGGCGGAATGGTGCCGTGGTGTGGCAATTCTTCTCATCACCCTGCAGGGTTCTTTACACAGCTGGGAAAAGCTAATCCGAACAATGCCTACTGACAACAGTGCTTGTAGTAGCGGCATAAAGTACAGCAGTCGACAGGAGACCGCACAGAAGCTCGATGAATCCTGATCAATCCATGTCCAGCATGTCCAGCTGTGTCAATCAATGAATGAACGCACACTCATGCATCTCATGCACATTCCAGACAAACTTGTCAAATCCTAGCATTCCAATTCTTAGATGACACTGCTGTTGATGCTGCTTTCTGATGTTGGTCGTGTTGGATGGTTTGCGAGGAAGCTCTTGGCATCTGGATCCGTCAGCCAAGCCGAGATGGAGTCAATCAAGTCAAACCTCTGGAAGCAGCATGAAGAGGCTGTGCGATGGTCGGGAATGGAGAGCCCTGAAGATCCAAGACCAGGGTCGAGTTGACTCGCAGGTGATATCATACATCATACTACCGTCCACTCCCCACTGCCTGAAGTTGCTCCCTAGGGAATCCTTGGGACTTAAAATTGTCCTAAAGTTGATTAAATTTGCTGACTGCAGTATGAGAGGCCTTTGCAGCTGCGGACTCTTTCAAACCGGACGAGGAGAAGTGCTTAGTTTTGCTGTGATTGCTTTTCCTGACGTTGCAGGTAATGCATCGAATCATGTCTGATTGCAGATTCAAAAGGATCACTTTTGCGGCTGTACTCAGAAACACTCCTGGAAGGATATGGGCAATTGGGTGGCTACGAAGTGGGAAGGCTTCGTTCGCCCAACAGATAAGGCATCATCTCACCCGACTGGTGTGGATCTTGAGCTTCTGAAAAAGATTGGAGCAAAGCTCTGCGAAGTGCCTGAAGGCTGGAACTTGGAATCTCTTGACGATTTGATAAAGCTTTGTTCAGGCTTTACAGCTTGACCTGCCTTGGATGTGTCATCGAACCTCGTTTCTTGTAACATTTTGGAATCGTATGTCATATGTCATCGTGTTGCTATTTCGAATAGAATCTCTGAGAGGCTTCAAGTTGCACAACGGCTTGAAGCGGCAATTGAAAAAGAAGTCCGAGGACCTGTCTCCTGCACTTGGCACCACAGACCTGGACGAGAATTCTGTAGGGTTATGATATGGTGATGTTTTGAGACTTCGGAGAAATTTCAGAACCTTCTCGCACCAATGAGTTTCGGAGAAATCTCCCAAATAATACAGGAGCTGGTCTGGGAAGGCAGCATCAAAAAACCCAGAAATCTGTAGAAGTCTTCTCATTGCTGGAGATTGCATGCAAAAAATACCTTGATGAAGTGCTCGCAAGATCGTGTAATGGTGTCACCCCAGCATGCCATAGCAGTATTGTCCTTTCTCTCACAAAAGCTCTCTCCACGTTGGATTGTAGAATTCAGAATTAAGATTCTCGATCCAGAGGGCCACAATGCATCACAATTTACTGTAATACAGTAATACAATTTAATTTTTTGCTGCCAACAACACCCTGAACTTGCTCTTTGAGTCTTTGTTTGTGGTTGAAACTTCCACTTCTCATCGGGGTCTTGCCACACAACATATCAAGATCATTCAAGATCGATCTTGGTGAATGTTGACACATTTTGACAAGCTTGGGCTTGGACTTGTTGGACTTGTTGACAAGTTTGGACTTGGGAAGGACATCGAAGGTGGCGAAACAATTGACTGGGCCACTGCTGAAGCAATGAGCTTCGCATCGCTGCTCTTGGAGGGAAACCACGTACGCATCACAGGTGCATCGGAAACGGGAGATGTGAAACTGGCCGAAACTTCAGTCATTGGAAATTGATGGAAATTGTCACTACTAGTAGCATCTAGTAGCAGCCGTTTTTGTGCAGTCTGAAGCTGGCGCTTCTTCGGGACGCATTGGGTTGAGTTTCCGTTTACTCGATAAGCCACATTGAGGAGTATAACTATAGGGATAACTAGGGTACTTGTACTGGCATCAAACAGATTGCATGTGCAGGGATTCTTCCAAAATTATACCTTGCTGTGATTTCGAGACCTGTTTCACATTCTTCATATATATAAATACTATTGTATACTGATGTATAATGTGTATCTGTATATATTTATACACTGTCTACTTATGATTGATTTTAATTGTGGACAATTATGCATGTATATACATAATATGTGCACTGTTTGATCTACGTGTATGTGGTGTGATGCATAGTGATACCATGCCATGCCTTGCCTTGCCACGTATGTATATTTATTTTGTTATTTATTATTTGTGCAGAGGTTGTGTGCAAGCTGCAGTTGTTGTATTGGTTCTCTTCCCCGAGGGCAGGATGTTCAGCGTGGCACCTTCGCCCATCGACATTGCGTGGTGAAAGATCAGAACACAGGTGAAGACCACTGTTCCTAGGTCAGCGATCTTCAGAGTGTTTTGCAGACAGCAAATTATTTTCTAACCAGGCTCACTTCAAAAATTTTGGGAAACATCTCTTTCTGTTTTCCAATGTTTTCTCTTCAGAATCATGCAGTGGAGCAAACTATTTTGCACTTCAGACTGCAGCAAGGCTTCTTGAACAACTTGGACTTGGGGCCTCAGGAGCTGGTCAAGCTGCCGACTTGGTGGGCATAGATCATAGCCTTCGGACATGAGACTGTAGTCTCTGTGTAGTCTCTGTGTAGTCTCTGTGCAGTCTCTGTGTAGTCTCTGTGTGATCTGTGTGTAGTCTCTGCAGTCTCTGGAACACTGTAGCCAATGGGAATCCGCCATGCTCCTCACAAAATCCTAGCGTGCATGGGATCAATATGACCTGCTTGATCTGGCTGGATGGTTTCTAAGAAGGTTGCATGGCTACCAAAGTTTCTACTAGTAAGGCCAAAGGGGTGGTTTGAATGAATCTGGTAGGACCCATTGGAGGAGCCAAGGACTAATATTCCATAATATTCCTATATTGTGCGTGGCAGGAGTCGAAGTTGCCACTAGTTCCAAGAACTCTTCCGTCTTCTCATCTCTTTGGATGTAACTACATATTTCCACTATTGCCTGAAGTTGACAGAGGAGAACTTCATTGCCCGCAATTCCATCCTTTCAGAGTATGGCGTTCTTGGATTTGAGCTGGGGTACAGCTACGAAAATCCACGAGCTTTGGCAGCTCGACTGAGTCGCAGCATGGCAATGCTTGACATGTCTTGGTACCTTGCCCTGTCTTGCCCTGTTGGTTTCACTTGTTTCCATGTGGAAGCATACTTCAGAGTAAGGTCATTTGGGAAGCGCAGTTTGGTGACTTCGCAAACACAGCGCAAGTTATGGTTGATCAGTTCCTCAGTCAGCAAGTGGAGGTCTAAAGAGGCAGCCATGGCGTTGAAGACACAAACTAACGAAACTAAAAGCTGACAGATCTGACAGACGGTTTATTTCTTGGCTCAACCCCTGCAAACATCTGCCCTAGAATCATCAACAGCAACGGGTCGAATTCCAGCATGTTTTGATGCTTGAGCCTAGTTGTCCTGAAGTTCTGGTTGAATGTTCGGTCGAACAACAGATTTCGTACAACGGTTGCTGTGTTTGATGTCAAAGCCAAGTACTACTGTAATGTTTACTACAGTAATCCTGCCTTGAAACAGTGAGAAAAAACTACACATCCTGACATCCTGCCACATGTCAATCTTTCAGTATACTTTGCAGCTACGGAGAGCAATGCAACGTGTAATGCATTGTAGTGCCATGTAACGGTTGAATTTTTTTTGGTGTTGTTGGAGTTGCACAAGTAGGATTAAGGGATTTGTATATTGATTTGTGACATTTGGAAACTGGGCAGGAATCCGCCATTGTCTGCCAGGTTCGTCTCTGCGGGAGAGCACAAATGGCTGCAACAGACTGGTCTTGTCATGCTGCTACCTCATGGCTACATGGGACTTGACCTTAGTGGTGAATAGATAGTGTCAGAGATGTCAAAGGCACTGTCGTTCCTACATCCTGAATGGTTGTTAAGTAAGTTTGGAAATTTGGCCACACTGCTACCTTTTGATTTGGATGATTACACAATATTACACGGAATGTCACACTCACTAGCAACCCCGTTTGACGCATCTCACATAATTCCACATGGGAGGCAACCCAGGATTGCAACCTTACAATCCTTATCTGTCAAGGTCTTTTTGTGCATTACACGAGATTTTTGGGTGCCAATAGGAGTCCTTGTGCGTTCGGATTGGCTTTCTCAGGACAAGGTGCTGAACACTCATCCTGTCGACTTGAACGCTTTCTCCAGCTAAGTACACCACTCAGAAGCGCAAGGGTGGTGTGTCTCGAATTGACCCCTGTGCCCCTGTCACCTGTCAGTTGACCCATAAAATGCTTAAGTTACATCTACTCGTGCCCTTTCTACCGCTTGACAAGGCGACGATGACGAAGATGACATTCCAGCCTTCGAAAATGATTTCGGACGTAACCAAGTCCAAAAAGCAAACTGGCAGGCACGACAGCATGACAAAGAAGCGACATGAAATGGGAGAAACCTTTTAACCGCAAAACCCAGACCAAGGTTGATGTGTACTCGGGTCAGTGAACGTCAGTGAACCAATCCCGTGTGCGAAGCATACTTTGGAGTGTCCAATGTATTTTCAAGTTCAAGTCACACGAACGAGCCCTGTGAGACAGTTCCAAATCCTTAAAAACCACTGATCTAGAAGATTTTAGAAGTCACTTGAAGTCGTTTGAAGTGCAGGTCATGAACATCTCTACACCTGCGAACTACTTCCACGCTTTGCGCCGTCAGCAACATCGTGACTTTAGGAAGCCCATGATCCTGGCATCGCCTAAGAACCTCTTTCGCTTGCGCCAGTGCCTGGTCGGGAAAGTGGATGTAACATGACACTCGTACAAAAACGATTTCAAAAGAAACGATAGTAATGCGTCGTCAAACCAGAATGATGGATAATTCATGTTGTTTTTCTGATAGCTTTAAATCTATGATTCAATTTCCACCGTAGACGTAGAAGTCAAAGGAATGGCAGCTGGCCATCAAATCAATAGAGCATGAAATCATGTAAGCGCCGGCTTCCGTAGCGCTTAGTTGTCCTGAACTGTGAGTTAGTGGTTTTTGGTGTGATGATTTGAAAAGCCATGTTAGAGGCCATGTCCATTTCAATCCATGTCAATCGATTTCATGCTTTTCCCCACATAACTTGTTCGTGTGTGCCAGGGCAGGAGCAACAGCACCCAGCACGCATGGCAGCCAGACCACCATACTTGCAGCAGCAACACCTTCCCCAAAGCCTGCTTGCAGCGCAAATCATGGTGGCCGGTGGCAGCCATTGTAATGTCAACCTCTCCCAAGCATATGCTCGTCCAATCTCGTACATATATTGTCATTGTGAATTGCTGTGTTTTTTTCTTATCATTCTGACTTCATGATATGCACAGAACATCACAGAACAGTGAGCATTCCAAGATTTCACAAGCAGCTCCAAGTTTTCTGCTCGCCGTGAGCCTCTAGAGTCTAAAATTTGTCGAATGCACTTTTGAACACTTTTGACATTCAAAGCTTCAAGCTTGCATGTGTTGTTTGCAAATGAATGTCTGCATCATGCTTGCCTTGCTCCAGTTGGAAACGTTTCTTGGATACTTGTGAGCAGATTGTTGATTGAATTTGTCGAGGTGTGTGAGCAAGTTGAGCGAGATGGGTCCTGGATCGCGTTTTCGACGTTTAATTCCTGAGCGTGATCAAAAGATCGCTGATAACCCCGAGAAGGCCTCGCAGGATCCTCCGGGGATCAGCATCACTAGGTCAACATAGGGGTAACTAAGGTGAACTAGGTTCGAGACTGGTTGGAGCTGGAAAAGCAGAAGGAGCATGAGCTGTCATGAGCTGGCAAGGTGTGAAGTCGGAAGCACCAGTTCAAGAAGTGTTTTTGTTGATGCAATAGTGATGCAATTGGGTGCTTCTGTCCATTCCTGTCCAGCAGGTGAAAAGGCTCGTTTTTTGCAGTGGCAAGCTGTACTATGAGCTAGTTGCTGAGCGTGAGCAGTAGCTTGCTTGCACCAGTCAACAACGTTGGAAGGGAGGCAGCACACAAAGTACTCGCACTGTACTTGATGTGCACACAGGATCATTGCACATTGATTCTGCGATTTTGCAGTAGTACTGCAGTCCTCATCGCATTGTATTTGCACTTGGACTTGTGCATTTGACAGCCAGCACGGTTCGCGGGCCACCGACTCATGTCTAAAGACAGCGAGAAATGTTTAGGACACTTGAAAGATAGGAAACTGAGACCAACACTGTGTCTGTGTTATGTGGCATCTTTCTGAATGTTTCTGCGCCTACAAGAGAATGCTTTAGAACAGTCTGTGACTGAGCTCGGCTCTTCCGCCTCTGTGAGGCTTGGCTTGGACAATGTTGCGATCGTGACATTGGAGCAGATTGCACCATTCCCATTTGATCGTGTGAAGGCACCCACCCGTGAATTATGCAGGATGTGCAGTATATGTGAGGAACTGCAGTATAATTATTGTGAGTTACATAGGCGTTCCAAGCAGTTCTTGACAGGCCATGCTAGAAATGTACCCAAATGTGGACATTGGAGATGGCATTCACCCTGGGAATGCTGCTTGGCAGGGTTCATTGTGTCCGGTGTGAGCGTATCGCGTATCGACTCTTATCGACTCTTACTGACTCTAAAAGATTAAAATTCACCGCTTCCTCTCCAGCTCTTCCTGCAATGCCTAGGTGATTTGGTGTCAGGAGGAGCCAAAGAACATGGGAGCATGGTCATACGCAAGCGTCTCAGAATCTGCAGACAAGGAACCAGCTGGCAAGGACAGACAATGGAGTTGTCTTTGTACCCTTGCCAACAGATCTTTCTGGCTGGTTCATGTGCGACATGACGCATTTCACAGGCTGACAATGGCTGACCTGAAAAATGGACGGCCTGAAAATTTGAGGTCCGTCCAAGATTTGTCACAACTATGAGGGAAGGACTTGAGAAGGATATGGTCATGCGCTAGGAGCCCAGTTTCGCAGGTTTGCACTTTGATTGTATATGAATTGTGTGGAATGCACATGTTTCATGAGAGTATATAGTTTGGTATAGTTTGGTTGTTCGTGGCCTAGTTTGTTCTTATTTGTCAATGATTGTCTTCATCAAAGCCGGTTGAGGTTATGTAGGTCGCCGGGCAAGTGCGTCACCTGCGACTGGCTATCCCAAGCTCCACAACGCAGAGCAGGAAGCTCTTGTGAAGGCCCCTGCAGCATCTTGCAGCATCTTGCAGCATCTTGCAGCATCTTGCAGCATCTTGCAGCATCTTGCAGCATGGCATCTGCAGATGATTCCTTTTTGACCCTTTTTGGAGTATTCACAGTATCTGTTTCATCCTGTTTCCATCACCTGGCGTGGATCATAGTGGGCTGTGTTGTGGCTTGCTACACAAAAGAGGAGTCATGATCCATATGTAATAAATTTATTATATCTTGACATCTTAAGAGGATGTGTCATACGTTGGTGGCAAACATGTTCATCACGCTCAAGGTCCATGAATTGGTTTCATCTAAGATTGATGAATTGCAACATACCACGACAGCGTTTTACAAACAATAATTTGAAGCAGCTTGCGCTTTGAACACTGCATGTCATATACTGAATGATGTTGATGTGAAGAGACTTAAACAATTGAGAAAGGATTGAGCACAGTGGTGCAATATGTGCAATGTCATGGGCATGTCATGCGCACCATGTGAAGTTGCCATGCAAAGTTTTCCAGGAAGCCCTCGTTGGACATGACGACGAAGGCTGGACAGTGCAGCGACCATCTTCCCTACTTGGCCATCAAACCTAGGTGGAAGCCGACGCCCCAGCAGCGAAGCCGCTGTTTTTCCTGTTGCCCAACAAACAAGAAAAAGAGAAATCAAAAGCGTATTGTTTGGCTTTGAAGAGCATCAGTGATCTTATGAAAGAACTTGCCGGACATGTCTTTTCTGATTTTATGAGCATGAACTTACTCAGTTTGTCTTTTACGGGCATGAAAACTGTTAAACTGATACTGTACACCTCATACTAATCCCAACCGAATGTGTTTTCATCGCTTCTCTTACCCTTGTGATCCCCAGCCAGCATGATTTTGCATGATTTTTCCTTCGGAATGCGGTGCGGGCATTGAGGTCAGATTGGTCTCACTGCGGGTGTATCATTAGAAAAATGTACAGTGATACTGCGATGCCATAATGACGCAACGATGCCTTTATGGAAGCCTGGAATCTCACTCGAGCTGGCACAATTCGTGTGCGACAGTGGGAGTTAATGCAAGGAAGCACCATGGAGCAACCTTTGTGGAAGCCGAGTGGTGAATAGATTCAAAACATGTCAATACTGCGAACTTTTCATTGTTGTCAGATGTTGTCAGAATGATTCAGAATGAGCATACGCACGGTGAGCACCTCAAAGAAACTGTTGGTAGCTTTTAGTATTCTGGTAACCATGCCGCATGGATGGCTGTCATCACCACTTCTCATTGTTCGTTATTCCATTTCGAAGTGTGCATATTTTAGAAGCCTTCGCTTTTAATGACATTGGCGCAGATTGCCGCATCGATTCAAGAGAAAACGCTTCTTTAACCTTGGATTTTTTGGCGCGTGGCTGCAGAGCTTCTCCAAAGCATGGTTTGCAGATGGATTGCAGTCACTTCAAAGTCATTTCCAAGATTTTCGGAGTGATTTGTAGCTTTTGCATCTCCCCAAAACAAGCCCAAACCTGAAGGTACCTGCTGCGATACACCAACAACCACAGCCAAAAAGCTCCTCAAGACGTTCAGCGCTCAAGATTCAGAGCCATTCACATTGGATCTCATGTTCTTGGTATTATTGGGCAATATTTAGCATGTGAGTTGAGCATATGAGCTCGCATGACCTGACCTCAACTCGAGTGAGTGTGTGTGTGTGTGCTCCTGCAGAAAGTGAATGAAAGTGAGGGGTCGTTGCAAGACAAGCCCCGTGTAGAGGCGAAATTGCATTGTCTGAGGTAACAGTCCAAGATTCGATGAAGGCCAGATTCAATCCATTTCTAGCAGTGAACTGTTTGTCGATCTTCTAACATGCAATCCACTCGACAGAGTATGACAGAGTGACAGTGAGTGATAGTGATAGCAATTGATAGCGACTCATCGCTATTCATGTCATTTCATATCTATATCGTATTATTATGATTTATTATGTATATTATCAATCCAATCCAGAGAGTGCAGGCGCGCTGCCTTCCGAAGGGTCCCATCCTCAGCAGACTCCTCTGGGGACTGAGCTACGTCACACAACGCTGGTGTGAAGATGCTGAAGAATATGGCTTCGCTAAATTTATATCGCTTTGCCACTGTGCTTTCTTTTATGTGGTTTCTTGATGTTCCTTGTGTTTCTGTGGTTGCATTGCTATCTGCGTTAGACAAAAGCCTCAAAAGCATTGCACGTTTGACCATTTGGGAAGCACACCGAAGATGATCCAATTTTAAATCTCACACTGGAGATGCCTGAAAAACCTTGAACAATTACATACAATTACTGTATCATACTATATTTTGAGGATTCTACATCCGGTGCCGCTGCCAAGGGATCCCGACTGCGACGGGAAGGTGCGGACAATGCGGTGAGATGTGTTAGATATGTGCGTCAGCAGCCGCGTTTGTTGATGTTTTGCTGAACGCACTACAAGCAGGAGTTATCGCACATATCAATACATATCATATGTTTTATGATCAGGATGACAATCTATGCACTGAAGTCGGGATCATGCGGGATTTGTACATATATATATATATATGTTTATTACATAATATTACATAATATATACATAAAACGTGGAGTGTAAGAGCTTGCTACCTTTTCCATGTGTGTTGGCTATACCTGTGCATCCAATTCGACTCTAGTTCCTACCTTAAAGTATCTCACATGTCAATTGACTGATCAAATGAACGCAAACTGTTCTTTATATATACATTCGCAAGCGTATTTTGTGCATTTATTGTTTGTGCAGATGTTCTTTGTATAGTTTGTGTATCTATCCATGATTGTATGTGATATATAATCTGAAGTCTATTTATGCTAATCTACTTCTCCGCATATCAATTTGCCAATTTATTCGCGAACCTAACCAGCCTCTCCGTTTGTCCTATACAGTATGGCCACCGCGTCTTGACTTGCATAGTCATGTCACATTACGAAGATTGAGAGAGAGAGGGAGAGACAAGCAGTCGGCTGGACGGACAGACAGACAAAGAGGCAGAGATCAAAACAGCAAAGACGTCCCCCTCTATCCTTAGAGGACACGCCACAAGACTGCAAAAAAAATCCAAAAAATCTAGGCAACATTCTCTCAAGCATGTTTTTGTTGTTTTATGTTTCTCGGCAGATTCAATCCAACAGCCAAGTCCTTCAATTTCATGCCAAGACACATAATTCTGACATTTCTGCAAGACCTTGGTGTTGGTCATGCTGTGTCTTCACACTTCTAGGTCCACTTGGGGACAAAGAGGCGCTCCAGGTCTAAGCGCTGCTTCGGTAGTGCGCTGAGGCCTGGAAAAGTGTCCAAATTCATCTTGAAATATCGTAAAGCGTCGTAAAGCATGGCGAAGTTCCTGGCAACGCATTGGATACCAACGTGGCAGTCACTTAGATGTTCTGAACAGGCGCTGAGAACGCCCACTTTCTACAGCTTGAAGTGTTGGCAGAGTGAAATTTAGAGAATATCCTGACAGAGCTGTTTGCACAATCACAGCAAACCATAGTAGATAGAAAATGCCCGAGCTGTTAGGCCTTACCATGCTGACTGGGAACTGCCGCCTAGCGAGGTGAGGAAAGGGAAGTTGTTTGGATTTATTTGGAGCGCCCACTGCTTGGTGTCTTTCATGGTGTAACTTCAGCTTCGTGGATTTACTTTGTTAAATGATGTTGCATATTTTGCTTGCGTGCACACAAGGAGTTGGGAATATTTGCCCACCTTGTTCACAAGACATCCTGGGAGCCAATTTACATACTGTGATGGGTTTCCGGCTCAATCCAGCAAGACTGCACGCGCATGATACACGATCATTTATACAGAAGTATACAGAATATAATACTGAGATCACATGAGATCACATTGCCTATTGATGCCTATTGCATTTGATTCTTGATACTGCTGTGATCATTCCGCCCCAGCATGATGCGAATTATCATACTATGCCTTTGCGCTGGCGTGGTTGTGGGCAAGGCCTTTGACACTGACTTGCATCGGTCTGAAGTTTCCCTTTGTTACTTTATTCATGTTGGAGTATGTTTGGCTGCTGGTTGACATGTACAAATGATTTCTGGACAAGCCGTCCAACTTATTCGTAAATGCAACTGGTTTGCCCCAAGTATATGCTCTATAAGATTGAGTCAGGCTTTGCAACGCAAGTGGTTTTAGCTTGGACCCCTGCGGGTGTGATGGACGGTTGCTGCTTCATCGTCACTAGACCGCCTTTGAGCTACCACCCCTTGCATGATATTGCGGGTTATAGATTCAGATCGGCAAATTGAATAGATACAATAGACATCGAACAGATGCAGTTGGCTTTCTTCTAAGGTCCTTCCATTTCTTTAGCTGTAGTTAGTAGATGTTTGATGTTGATGTTTGATTTTTTTGTTGGGCCTTGCCGTTGCTGAATTACTTGCAGACTAGGTTCCACAAGCTGGTGGACTGTATGCCCAAGACAGTCCTTAGAAAGAAGGTGGAAGGTCACTCATTTGAGAAAAATCGACGCACTTGGATAAGCAATACTGGGCTGCACTTGCAGATTTAGATGTGAAAAGATGTAAAACACGTCATTGGAAGCATTGAATTCTATTTGATGACTGAGGACAATGCAAACATCCCGAGCTGGATACCAGGCTATCCAGGTATCGACCAAGGTACGATCTACTTCACCTATGCCAAGGCTCATGGCACTGATCTGCATCACTGTCATACTATGTCGTAAGTCCATGTAAGTCCCATGACTGTTGCCTTGTTTGACAATGTTTGATTTGCGAGGAATTGTTCTCTTCATGAATTTGAGTCCTGCGAGGACTTGTGTGAAGTTGTCCTTCTGCTGTTGTTTGGCTGGTTCCTCGAGCAGAAAGCACAGACTGGCTGCACAAATAATAAAGTAATTACAAAGGGCCACTCCAAGCAAGCACATAAAGAGATTGAATGTGGTCTGAAGTTAAGCTGAAGATGCCCGATGAAGACAGATAGACAGCAAACCTTGTTGACCTGTAGGGCCCTTGCAAGTTTCTGCGGATCTTATGCAGTTGATTGTGAAACAGGTTGGAACAGTCGCCTAGCAGCAGCTTTCAAAGTGGATGCTGGCCCCCATACATTTCGTAAGGTCTATGCAGCACTTGGAATTGGTTCAAAGGGTCAGTGACTGCCATTGATTGCCCAGGTTCTACAAACGGCGCATCACGTCAAAGCGACCTGCACTGCCAATGAATAATGCAGAAGATTTTAGAGCTGGTGTGTTCTCTTGCTGCTTAGCTGTATATTGTTCTGATATGGTCATGAATGCATCTTCTTGGTGTGATCAAGTTGATCAAGAGCCACAGTCACCCAAGATGTGTTCAAGCGAGAACAGCCCGAAATCACCAGCTTTGGTGGTCCCGATGTTGTTTCCCATCAATTTGTTGCCTTGCGAGCTTGCACGCAAGTTGAGCTAGGAACATCTACCTGTGTTTGTAGCACCAAGTTCTCGGTTGAGCACGCTTGAGATATCTTGAGATTGAACTTTGTGAACATATCGATTCTAAATGCCAGGACCAGTACTTTGGGATTTCCAGAGGCGACATAGGTGGCTTTCACTCACCATGGATACAGCATGATATAAGGGAAATCGGCAAATGCATAGCAAATGGAAAAGATGCAAAAACTAATCAAACAGTTGGGACATACTATGCAGATTTGCATCAAACTCTGGCCAATCATACATCTAGGTAGACATCAGGGATCAGGGCAATCATGCCTAGGTTGCGTTCAAAATTGTGGGATCAATGACACACTTTGTTAGCATGCAGGGAGTGGTTTCTGCAAGGAAACAGTTTGAGATACTATACCGCACACGTGTTGCAATAGATAGCGTCGCCAATCAATTCCATTAGAAATACAGTATTCCTTTTCTTGATTTCTTGATTTAGACACAAGCCGTTGCAATCAAGAGAATCCTTCAGCTACGCATGCGCAAGCAACAAATATGATGCAAAAATAGGTGAGTAAACAAGGATCAGCAGCGAGGCAGAAATACAGCAGTTGATGCGCCTGTCTTGAGATTGTTCTTAATGCCCAGCTCCCTTTACTTTTCCAAGACTTCGCGACACAATTTGAAGATATTTGAAGTGGCAGTTCTATGGGGCCTTGGGGCCTACTTTGTTTTGTTTTTCAAGAACTACCATGGAACCTCGTCAGCAGGTCTACTGTATGTCAACTGAGTCTACTGGTTTCTGTTTCTTCCTGTTTCTCTTCCAGACCTCTCAAGTGCTTACGTAGTGCTTTGTCAAGTTTAGACCATTGCTTACCCGTTGTGTCTGTCAGTTAGGCACGGAAAGACCGTGCAACTGCCTCTGGGCCTTCTTCATGCAACAAGTTCGCATGGGAGATACTTTTGAGGCAGTCTGTTTTGGCGCTCAGTCTGCTCAGTTTCAACTTGGAACTCCACAAGTATTTGATTGTATCTGAAGGCATTTATTTTTTTCTTGTCTTAAGTCGGGCTATGACAGCTATGAGATCTTCTACACGCTTCCTCTTCCTAGTGATACAGCATTGCGGCCAAAACCTGTCCCTTGCCCGGAATCCTTTCGGAGGCAAGAAAACATGGCATGAAAAGGGATTGGCACAGGTTCATGGTTTTGAGGCGTCGCGGTGACCAAGCTTTGTTGATTCATTTCACAGCTGTTGAACTCTCGGTCTTGTCTAGAGATCCCTTATGATTATCATAACAATTCCATGAATAATGTTCCAACGGTCTTCTGGATGTCTTTTTAATATATTCACAGGAGTTGGCTTCAGTGTATTTGGTCATGCTTCTACAGATTCTACAGGCATGCAGCACATTGCATCAGAGACATTTCAATTCCAGGGAAGTTGGTCAAGTGTTCCAACTCTTCGGTGAGTCAAACGGGCTATTTTAGTGGGATCACTGTGCAAGACAACCTAGAGAGACCCTCTATATACATGTTCCTGTGTAGACCAATTCCCCGGAATGATCTTGGATGAAAAGTACCTTTTCAGCTGACATTCCGTTCAATGCTCCTTGATGTCTCCCATGATAGGCAGTCACCTGAAAGATAGAGCAGCCACAGGTCTGATGGACTTCAAACAGCTACCTGCACGGGTGGTCCGGTTTCGATCAATTCTGCCTTGCACTGCCTTGCACATCCTTGCACGTTGTGCCGCGTTGTGCCAGGCTTCTGGTGTGACGAGTTTCTGGGCACCGACTGCCGTTTTTGTTACATCCAGAATCATTGCCAATCTCATGGGTTTGGTACCAGGCCTTCAAGCTTTGACAGACTGACGTTGAGATTTGCTGACCACGTCTTGTGTTTGTATGTATGTAATATGTATGTTATGCCTCTAATTATATGTATATGTATATGTATATGTATATGTATATGTATATGTATATGTATATGTATATGTATGTGTATATATATATATACATACATGTCTGTATACTTGCATATGTTATTCACACATACAGGTGATTACAGGTGTGTATGGAAGTTTTTTGCACCTACTCAATACCGATGCTGTACAAATTGCTCGTACTTGTCAGCTTGCTAGATGAATCTAAGCGTGCCCTTAGTCCTTTTACTTGCAGTGCAGTTCTGCAATCAAGAGTCAGGGGCCATGCTTAAATTGGCGCAGGCATGCCAGCTGGACTTCCGACGACGTCCATGTTCTTCTTCCAGGCGATATTCTATGATGCTTGGACAATAGTTGGAATAGATTTTGAGTTTTGTTTAATGTTTTGCACTTCACTTAAACGGTCAAAACAGAATGAAGTATATTGAAATTATTGGCTGCAGGCACCACCAGGTGAATGTGCAGTGGCTGAGCAAGATGTTCATCATTGTTTATCCATGTCCATCCCTTGGAATGGGGTGAAAGATCCAACTCACATTCTGATTTCGCATAGAAGCATAGCTTTGCAGGATTGCAAAATACCGCAAGACTTATCAAAACGAGCGGTTTTTTGGTTTGGACTCGAAATCAGATTGACCGACACGAGTCAATCAAGCCGAAGAGGCCCGCTGGCGGAATGCTTTGCGGAGGGAGCTCTCGCTTCAGCGGAATGATTGCGGTGATTTCTGCCTCTATAGCCTGTGTGCACCATGCTTGGCCGCACAGGAGTTCTGTACTCTTTTTTTAGAGAGCGGGTTCCCATGGGGGAGTGAATTTTCATTGCGAATATGTAATCATATTTTTGGGCATTGGAGGATCTGTGCTGTTCTTTATCACATCATTCGCAGAATATGAACACATATATGGATTGTAGTGGCTTACCCTTGTTTGTGATTGTTTGTGGATCAGTATGTGTTTGTGTGTGTGTCAGACAGTGGGTCAGCCAATAGCATGCCACACTTGTATTATGTTTCAGTGTTTGCTTATGGTCAGATACTTTCCAAGCAAACAATCACAGTCTAAGAAGCCAACTGAAACAGAAGACATGCACATGTGAGCGGAAATGTCAACCCAGAGAGCTTTATGTTGAAGACCAAGTTGTCGCGTAATGTTTGTCAAGATTCAAGGCGGCCCTGCTTTCTTTTCACTCTTCGCATCAGATTTCCTTTGTACTTGTTCATGCGCCTTCCAATCACGTCTTTCCACTTCGGATTGAACGAACAAACGATGTTTGCGTGTGTTGTCTCAGTCGGTGGCCCGTGGGATCCCTTGGGGGTCGACCCAACTTCATTTCCAATGAGTTTGCTTCGCATCCTTGCTGTTTGATCCCGGTTTCAATTCACTTGTGAATACTGATGATTGATGTGTCTCTCAATGTGATTCTATCAACTAAACTACAGTCCCTGAAGGAGCAAGTCTGGTAAACACAGGACAGACTGACAGACTTGAAGGGTGTCGACCGGTATCGATCTATATCGACCTCCAGCAAGGCATAGCAAGCCTTTAAAAGCCAGTAAATCAGATGAAGGTTCAGGAGTTTTGTGCCACAAAGACCCAGCGAAGTGCCCCCGTAACCAATAGGAGAAGCCGCTGCTTTACCTAGGTGCGATCGGCCAAAATTCAGCACAGTCCAGTGTAGGACTCAAATAGGATACATTGACATTGAAACTAATTGAGACTTAGTTTGCAGTTCAAGCCATTTGGATCCATTTGGCAAAACCCGTTTTGCTTTTCTCTCATATTTACCACCGTCCCACTTGCAGCTGGGGGTGCGTGTGCAAGTCTTCTCAGTATCCCCCAAATTCCCTGACAATGCATGTCCATGTCATTGGCTTGCCAGGCAAGTATGAGCAGGATTGAAATGGACCATTTATTTTAAGATATTTTAAGTGAGTTTTATTTTAACATTTTACGAACCATGTTTTTTGAGAAACGGTAAAAATCTACGGAGCCGGGCCAAGCTGCGCCAAGCTTTGCAATCGCTTTTGTTCGCTCCAGGAGGCCAACGAGGTCGATACACTGAGTGGGGTCTACGTCGGTTGTTTCAAAATTGAAATTGTGGGACAGCCGCTCATAGCAAGGTGAGCAAGGTGATGAACTTTGCATCGGTTGAAAGGTGATGGGAATTGTTTGAGACCTGACTTTACATTGCACTATTGCATTTCTTTTCTGCTGGGGCTATCACTCAGCTTCATGGATCTTCGATTTAGGCTCGTGCGAGAGCGAAAGGTGCCAATCTCCCTGGAAAAGGATGGAAAAGCACTGATTGCAACCGATTTGAAACTCACAGAGATTCGCCAGGTGCAACTCGTAGCATGACCAGTCGCTGCCAAAGACAGCAGCAAGGTAGTCTTTCACCACGATCAGATGAAGATCTTTGTTGATAGTGGATGATACTGGGATCCTGGTGAACCCGCCCAGCTTCCTAGCGTTCCGAAAGTGCACAGAGAAAAAAAAAGAAAATACCATCCAGGGATATCCAGGGTCAGTTGCGTCACTTGGCTCACTTTCAATTTTGCAGCACCACTTCGCACTCTGCAATTCCGTATCATCCTGAATAACTCCCCAGAATTGGTGGCCTTGCAATGACACAACAGGACATGGTAGGATGCAATGAGACAATTCTTCAAGCCTGCAAGATCTCACAACTTTCGTGACAGGCTAAAACCTCCAGTGTGCACAGTGCGCATAGTGCACATAGTGCGCAAGAAGGCATGGGCATTGCAGTGGCAGTTGCAGGAGAATGCGTGACATGTGTGTCCGTGTTCGAAAGTGTTGTGCGCATGTTTCTGATACACTGGCAACAGAAGTCCACCAGGTACGATAAGATACGATTGATACCGATTGACATGCTCCAAAATTTGGCAGAGAGAATCGAAGCGCTGCTAAGTTCTGCATTCTGATGGTTTCAGGTTTCCTTCTCTCCACTTGTTTAGAGCCGGCCTCTGGACTGCAACTGAGGCGCAACACCCTGTCTCTTAAGAGCAAGGCATTTTTATGCAAAAGCGATGCGCAACTCCAACATAGCATTGGAATTGAGACATAATGAGACTATCTTCAAAAGATGATAAAAGTCCACTCCTTGTGACTTTTTGATACTTTTTGTAGGCACAAAGCAGAGACTGCACCTGAGATACGCGAGCTTTGGAACTCAGCTGTTGCTTCAGTCCGAAACAGTCGACCGTGTCGCGTTTGGTAATGCCTTGATTCATATGATGCAATTAGCCATAAATGCCTTAATTCGATGTACGATGTACATGATATTGCATTTGGACTATATATAAGGCTGGGTTCAACTGCAAAGTCATCTCAGTCAAGGTCATCTGGCAGCGAGCCAGTTCAGTCCTGGGCAGACACGGACCTGTGCCCCAACATGCCCGAACAGAGCATCCTTAGGGGAACACTTGTCAACTAATTGTTAATTCATGTTAATCCTATACTTAATATGCCATTTGTTCACATTTTGTTCTGTATTCTCTATTCTGATCTATTCTATTTGGCAAGTTCCCAGGTGGCTTCTCGGGCAAACAGGTAGAAGCCCTCGTCATATTGGTGTGTCTGCTGTACGGAAGTGATTGCATTCTTCGAATGAATGTATGAGTTGTGCAAGCTTGGAGTTGGGGAAACCAGGCCAAAAACACGTCTAAATATTCAGGCTTTGAAACTCCTACACTTTACAAAGAGAACGTGTCAGGAGTGTCTTCTGACATGGTGCTGGTAGGAAGAAAATTCAAGAGCCTAAGCAGGTGTTAAGACGCAGTCCGATTCCTTATAGATATTCTTCGGGCTGCACATGGCTGCGCTATTTACACCTACAAGATCCTACAAGAGATATTGCAAGCCGAGACCTTTTTTTACTCCAACGTCTAAGGTACACATCACTTCGCTCCTGGGTCCGACAGGTGCAACCAGCGCCAGGTCCTTGGCAAGCCCAGCGCACCCGACAAATTTTGCGTTCTTACATGTTCTTACGGAATATTGCAGAATCAAGAAGAATCAAGACAAGATTTCCGTTCCAAACGCACAGACATGTCCTCGCTACTTTAATTGCCATTCCTTTCAACTCTATATGAATGCCTAGGTGATTGGCAAAAATTGTAGGGTACTGAAGGATCTGGTTTATGATGATTACAGTACTCCTGATTGTCTACGATTAAAGATGCAACCAAAATGAAAAAATCAAGCCCGTCATTGTCAGAAGCACATCTCTTTCTCTCCTTGATCTTGCTTGCTCTTTCACAAGTGGCTTTCCTTCCCGTTGCAAGCAACAGTATTTACGCATGAAGTTCTAGTTTGGAGGTTCCATCACATTGTGCTGGACATCGCTTCTACTTCTATCGTCTACTCTATGTTTTCATCATGTTTCCATGTGTTTGCTGTTGGACGCTCAGTCACTCAGGCACGAGTTTGGCAAGGAGACTGCAGCCAGGGATATATAAGCACAGATCAAACACAAGACCTTTCCGGTTGTCTATGTATGGACTTGTATGGGTTGGAACTTGGGCCAATTGAATTATCCTGGCATCATGCGAAATGTATGCCTTCTACTCCAGGGATCTCTAGGGTATTAATTAATATATACATATACATCTAGTATGTTGTAGATTGTTACATTGTGTTGTAGTAAGCTGCACACGCTTTGTGAAGTAGACAGTATTGAAAGAAGTTGAGGCATCAGTAGCACTGGCCAAAAATTGAGAGGATTTGGATGAGGTTCTGGGAGTGAAGGCGTTGGGATTGGGGAACGAGTCGAGTGCGTTGATGGTTGAATATGGTTGATGATGGTTGATGTGTATTGCTCAAATTTGCTCCACAATGCAACGGTAGAAATAGCTATTGTCCTTAAGTGCGATTGAAAAAGCTCATGGGTTGACAAGATCTTCTCTAAAGGTGCAGGGAATTGAATTGCGAATGTATCCCAAATCCCATCTCGTAGGACTCTGTCGCAACACACTGGCGTATAGAGAGTGGGACACGGATATGAACCTTCTATCCATTGGGACATGGCTGACGCACTGGGCATCTTCTAGGTTGTTCAATCGGAATCAAAGAATCAGTGCGCATCGCAGCCTGTCATCAGAATCTTGTCTCTTAACAGATCAAAGACAAGGTGATGATGATATCTAATGACATTCATGGATGTTCAAACTGTACATGTAGGTCGAGTTCTGCCAATTGCCTCCATGGATGTCCAAACTGTAGGTCGAGTTCCGCCAATTGCCGCACCCTGTGCATTTGTGTCGTATGAGTACCGGATGATGAGTCCTGTTGCGTTTTTCCACTGTGGTCCAGGCTACAGATGCTGAAATCAGAACCAGGTCGCTCCAGGGCGCTGTGTGGGTGTAATGATGTCTAATGCCCATCAATGCGTCTCATTTTCATTGCGAATTTGAATTTGCCACGGATTGACTACTTGGGCAGGGTCAATGAACAAAGTCGCTGCAGATCGTCAAAGAAAACGGACCCTGCACTGGATGGCACTGCTGTCCTTTGCACACGGGATCACACCGAATCACACGGGAGGTGGACCTCGGTGGACATCTCTGGCACAACTGGCTCACCACCGCAGGAGTCCTGGGATGTCCTGGGAGGGGTTGTTGTTTTCAGCGGTGAGAGCGGTGTTTGCTGACCAAATACGTGGCAGAGAATGACCGATTGTTTACCGGAAACATGTGAGCACACGTGAGCACTGCAGATATACTTTGGAAATCTTTGGGACATTTTGATACATTTTGGAACTACCAGGAAGATCCAGGAAGAATTGGCAAATATTTGCAGTCGACCAGGATTCCAAGTTTGGATGCAGAACTGCAACATCAAGCTAGCTTATGAAGGTAGTTCGATCTCGTTCGTACGTTTCAAATCCTTTTAAATTTAATCAAAGCCGCTTAGAATATCTTGGAATGCAATTTTCACCGCCAGAGCCTCTCCGGATCCTCGGAGTCTTCGCAGCCGAACTGGGACTGTGCGGAACTGAGACAATTCAAGCACATTTTCTAGGAGAAGGCTTGCACCGGTAGGACTGGATGGAACATCATACTAATCAACGTTGTTCGGATTCAGAGTAGTTTCTAATGCTCTTGCGCGAGACTTTGCCTCCTTGCAAAGACTATTGAAGAAAGAGTATTGAAAGGGATATATGATTTTGTAATATTTTATACGCATGATTTCTGTGATCGTCAGTGACTGTATGTAAAGATTGCCTGTCAGCAGCTACAAGAACTCAAGCTGCGCCTTCGGATGAAACAGTCTTCCACTCATGACTGGCTCTGAAGTTTGAGGTTTGGAGTTTGCACAATTTGTAATATATATATAGTATATTATATACATGCATATTTAGAGGACAATTCTTAGCACCGCTAGAGGCTATTGGAGGGGATGGGTTTATGATGCAAGGGGCAGCCACACCTTGATTGATGCCGACATGCAATTCCACAGCTACACTGCTGCCGCATGCAGCGTCCATGTTCAACAAGTTGGGACAGCCCGAGAGAGGTGAAGGGCTCACAAAAATAACATAAAATAACATTTGTTTCAAATTAACATAATTTTGGTTATCACCAAAATTATCCTCAAAATCTTCATTTGTTTGGCTAGCTTTATTCTGCATTCATGTGGATCATCGGAATAAACATCACCTGGAGGCTCCCAAAATGGTCGATTTTTAGCCAGTTTCTCAAACATCCAAAAAACACAAAAAACCTCGAGTTTTTTCATTTTGTTTGTCCTTTTTTAACATGTTTCTACATTTTTTTGCATGTTTTTACACTTTGTTTTCATTTTTGTTCACGTTTTTTTCACCCTTTTTTCCCGAATGCGTAGCAAGGGTTTCCGTTTCACTCTGGGGGTTTGGGGGTTGAGGGTGTGTTCGCCGGACGTTGCGCAACCGTTCGCAACCGTTCNTTCACTCTGGGGGTTTGGGGGTTGAGGGTGTGTTCGCCGGACGTTGCGCAACCGTTCGCAACCGTTCGCAACCGTTCGCAACCGTCCGCAACCGTCCGCAACCGTCCGCGTGAGGGCCCTATGGCCGTGCCTATGGGGGAAGCTGCAAAGGAGGTCATTTTTGGACGTTTCAGAC